>CAAKHD010003444.1:192301-289565 GCA_901007705.1 Fistularia tabacaria | reverse complement strand
AAAAGATGGATAACAAACTGCTACGCGAGGATAAGAGTAAAGTGACATGACTGAGTGACAGTTGCAGGTAGTGGCCAGTAGTACAGATGGGACTCTGGCCGGTCAGAGTTGTGTGCTTTCCAGACTTTTGTTTTACAGTCTGATAACCGCGGGCACAAAGGAGCAAATTAAAAGAACAGAATTTGAATTACTGAATTGTATCTTCTATCCAATTCAGTTACAACTGATTAAATGGCTCCATCTCCAATTAATATATAGATAGAATTTTTATCATTCTGCTTTGGAAAATCTTTAATGCACGTATACATGTTATAACTAACAGCAAGAAATTTGTTGAATAGCAACTTTTTCATCCTTATAGCATATAATTTGTGTGTTTTGAAATTTTAATGCAGGTAAAAAATTTCCCTCCTCTGTTTTATGAACGGCCATCTGTCACTTTTGTAATAACCCATTTCCTCTTGTTCTATTGCCCTGCCAACATGTGAAACCCCATGCTCAGAGTACGAATATGCAGATGTTGGGGAATAACATTAGATGCCAGTTTATCAGGAGTTTGAGGGATTTTACTTTTGTTGACAGCATCCGCTTTACTCACATTTGTGCTTTGGCTTGAACTGCCAGTAACCCTTCCTTAGAATCTGAGGAATTCTAAGAAAACCAAACAGATTAAAGCAATTGGATAAAAGGATATCACAGAAAAAAGTAGCAGTAGTTTCTATTATCAATTTATACTAGGTAGTTTAAGCTGCTATCTCATTGTAGCAAAGAAGTATGTTAGACTGGTCCAGGACATGTATGTTGGTTGTGAGACAGTGGTGAAGTGTGCTGTAGGTGAAACAGAAGTTCAAGGTGGAGGTGGGACTTCACCAGGGATCTGCTCTGAGCCCCTTCTATTTACAGTGGTGATGGACTAGATGAGGTTAGACAGGAATCTCCATGGACCATTATGTTTGCAGATGACATTGTGATCTGTAGTGAGAGCAGGGAACAGGTTGTGGAAAATCTTGAGAGGTGGAGGTTTGCTCTGGAAAGGAGAGGAATGAAGGTTAGTTGCAGAAAAGACAGAATATGTGTGTGAATGAGAGGGAACCAAGTGAATGATGAGGCTGTAGGGAAGGGAGATCAAGAAGTTGGAGGTTTTTAAGTACTTAGGGCCAACAGTCCAGAGCAATGGACAGTGTGGAAAAGAGATAAAGAAACGGGTTCAAGCAGGTTGGAATGGATGGAGAAATGTTTCAGGGATAATATGTGGTAGAAAAATATCAACCAGAATGAAAGGAAAGGTGTACAAAACAGTTGTGAGACCAGTGATGCTGTATGGTTTGGAGACAGTGGCACTGAACAAAAGACAGGAGGCAGAGCTGGAGGTAGCAGAGATGAAGATGTTGAGGTTCTCTTTGGGAGTGACGAGAATGGATAGGATCAGGAATTAGTCCATCAGGGGGACAGCACATGTTAAATGTTTTGGAGAGAAGGTCAGAGAAGCCAGACTGAGATGGTTCAGTCATGTACAGAGGAGGGATAGGGACTATATTGGTAAACGGATGCTGGAATTGGAGATGCCAGGCAGGAGGTCTAGAGGAAGACAAGATTTATGGACGTAGTGAGAGAGGATTTGAAGGTAGTTGGCGTGAGAGATGAGGATACAGAGAATAGGATTAGATGGAGAAAGTTGATTCGCTGTGGCGATCCCTGAAGGGAAAAGCCGAAAGAAGAAGAAGAAGGTTGATTTGCTATGGCAACCCCTGAAGGGAAAAGCAGAAAGGAAAAGAAGAAGTTTCCTGCCCTGCAAATTAGTTTGTTTTTCTACATTTTCTTTCCTTCTTTATGAAGTTCACATTTTAATGTAACCTTTTTTTCCCCTGCATTTGCGTTATCTGTCTACCACCCAGTATGACGGATAATTGCATCCCACCAGGAGACGTACACACACTACCGACCGAGATATTCAATTTTACACACAATATTTATCACAGTGGGAGGTCTCAGTACTTTAATTCAAATTTATTGACTCATTCCTTTAAATTTTATATTGCGGCAAGCCACTCCTGACATGACATTTCCCTCAGGGTAGAGAACAAATGAGGAGGAGGTCTAGAGGAAGACCGAAGAGAAGATTGATGGACATAGTGAGAGGATATGAAGATAGTTGGCGTGAGATGAGGATACAGAGAAAAGGGTTAGATGGAGAAGGTTGATTCGCTGTGGTGACCCCGGAAGGGAAAAGCGGAAAGGAAAAGAAGATCTCATTCTTATTTTTAAGGCCTAATTTCACACTTTTCCAGGAAATTCAGCTCATTACAACCATTTTATAACTCCTGCTCTTTTCTTCTCCTTCGTACTTAATGAACGTCTCTTGTCGAAATGTCTGATCCAAGCTCGGTATTCATCTGGCGCCTTTCTTCTTTCAGACCACAAATCAGCTCCTGGATAAGATGAAGCAGGGTGACCACGTGTTTGATGTAAATAAGGAGCCTGAACCCGAGGACGACGACTACCAGGACTTTGACGCAGACTGCGATGAGGGATTGGGGGACACTGAGGAAGGAGGCAAAGAGCACAGAGAAGGTTGTGAGTCCTCTGGCTCTGGAAAAGGAAGGTGAGAAACGTTAAGCAAGAATGTTTGACATAAACTATTCTGTTGACAAAAACATTGGATTATTATTAGGTTTACCCCATTTTTTAATCAAGCATTTATCTAATGCATGAGGATTTCTGAGAAAATTACTTTCAGCCTCTTTATTTAATTTTTTGATAAGAGCGGGCAAGTGCCTATGTGAATTTCTTCGTGTGATCCTTCGCAGGGATGTGATTCCCATAGGAGAGGGAGACATCGCCACCATGTGTCTGCAACTGTCTTCTCAGCCGAGGGAGTACTCCTACTTCAGCCCCAGGACTATGGCCACATGGGCGGGACCGGGCTACTGGCAGTTCAAGCCAAAGCACAAATGTGAGTAAAGCGGATGCTGTCAAGCATATCTGTTTGTTTACGGGGGTTAATGAATTGACACAGCCGTTTTCCTTCTTCCACTCATCAGTAGTTCATTATAATTCAGAGAGAGAGCGAGAGAGACTCACTGGGTTTGCATTTTATGGTTGGGTTTTAAAGTTGTTAGAATATGGAATAGTTGGTGGTGAATATGTATGTCTAATGACAAGTCTCTGCAAATCTCTTTAAGTGGATCACATGCCTAACAAGGAGACACGCAAAAGGAAAGTCAAGAAAGCATTTGACATAGACTTTGAGGCAGACATCAACTTCGACACCTACTTCCGTAACACAAGGGTAATTTCAGCTTTTTTTTTTTTATTTGTGTATTTCTATTTCTCAGTGTTTGTAAGGTGTATTAAATACTTGATGATATCCCCTTGGTAATTACATTCAAACTCTATTGGTCAGTTGGCCACTAAGACATTAGTTTTATATAAGCTAGCCAATGTTGTCTTTTTTTCTAACAATGAAACTACTTAAAAAATCCTTATCTCATTTATGAATTTAGTGATTTAGGAAGATAGAATTAAAAGTCATATTTAAAGGAAATTCAGGTATAGGTTTTATCACCGGCAAATTTTAATTTTTCATTAATCCTCTATCCTGGTATCTTATAAACCTATATGCATGTTATCTTTGAAAACAGTCCTGCTGCTGGCTGACACAATCTTAATCAAAGATTATGTTATTACAATATTTATATCTATTCTAAATGTGCAGTGTAACTGTTTTTGAGTATTAGAACAATTTTAAAATTCAGCAACTTATTCTCTTAAATGTGTTAAACCAAAATGAGAAGTGGATGAATTTTTTTGACACTGAAAGAAATGTCATTTTTGCCAACCTCCGTATTTAACAGTGATAAAATTTAAGATTGAAGCTTTAAACCCCGAAGTTCTGACCAGTGCTTCACTCATGCTGTAGTCACAGAGCCAAAGTTGTTAAGGAATTAAGGTTTTTTTGTTTAGTTTTGTTTCTTAATTTGATTACACTTTATCAATCCATTCTAGGAAAATTATTTCTTTGCATTTAACCCATCATGGATGAACCATGAGCAGTTAGCAGCCACTTCGCAGCCCCAGGGGGGCGGTTAGGGGTTCAGTGTCTTGCTCGACAACACTTTGACTGGCTTGGCAGACAATGGGAATTGAATCAGGAACGTGCGGTTCCAAGTATGACCACTCAAACCCCCTGAGTCATGCTGCCCTGTGATATGATACTTTGATGCATTCCCCATAATAACAGGATTTACTGCTTTGACAGACAACAGGCAAACTTACACTGAAGAATGTAACTTCTGTTGAAAGATATTGGTTAGATTGAGATTTGTTTTGATTCAGTGATAGCTTAATGTAGGGCATTGGTTTTGTGAATGGAATTCACTGAGGGCAATGTAAATGCAGTCCAAATAATGAGGTTATGAGTGTCTATTATGTATCGGAAAATTCAACCATTGCATCTGCTTTCGTGTCCCAGGCTGCCACCACTCTCAGTAAGACAGCCCTCAGTGCCAGCACCAAGAAAACAACTCTTCCAGCAGACTTCCAGTACCCCCCAGAGACACTCTCCCAGCTCAGCCTTAAACCCTCCTTCTCGGTGAGGCCTCGCTGCCTGTGCTTGATTTATGTGGAAAATCAAAACATAACTCTCAGAGCCGTGTGAAGGTGGAAGATGGGTTTTTGAAGGCTAGATCCATGCTGTTTTTAATCCTCTGCACTGTTAAGTAATTGATAATTGATTATTAGTCTCACAAATAGTGACGTAAAGATTTTTCACCCCTCCAGTTATGTCAAGAAGGACAGAAGAGGCTGTCAGGGGAGCTTGGAGAAGCTATTGGTGACTATAACTACAACAACGCCAACGATACTGCCAACTTTTGCCCAGGTCTTGAGGTAAAAAACCAAGTTTTGATTTGGTTTACAGATTATAAGGGTAACACGGTACACACATGAAGGATGTATTGCTGTTTGTAATGATTATTCTTGTGTTAATTTTCCTTATATACTACAGGTTACTTCAGTGCCTTTTGCAAATCTAATCTTTCATGTCTGAATTTTAATAATGATTGAAATTTACAACTCATTGATTATAGGCTCATTGATAACTTCCGACCCACAAATATAATTTCCTAATTTCTAATCTCAATGAATCGGGTTATTATAGAAATTTAAGGATTTACCATTTAACCATCAGCAGTTGTGCACACCTAAGCAGGTGAGGGCGCCCCCCTCAGTCTATTGACATTTTTCGTCTTGTCCTTTCTTCAGGGTGGTGACAGTGACGATGACGTTGAAGGATTCGTGGGTATTGAGGATACACAGTGTACCGCAGACAGCTTACCTGCAACCTCATTTGAAGAAGGTGTCTCCACCTATGGAGAGGATGATCTTGTACCTGAGCCACAACGGGTGTGTTACACATTATCTTGGATACACTGCAGTCTCTTGTTGTACTTTCAGAAGTATCATCAATTTGCCTGGAGAGTGTAAGTTGCTACTTGTTTATGATCAATACAACTGCTGCAGGGAAACAAAGTTAGTCCCTTTTGTTTAGGGGTGTGTCACAGTAAACCTCATAGAAGGACTGTAGTTTGCTTTGCATTTTCACCTACTTGTGTTTATCACTCTTATAGGTCAACAAAATCGAAATCAACTATGCTAAGACAGCCAAGAAAATGGACATGAAAAGGCTCAAAAACAGCATGTGGAACCTCCTTACAGAAAGTCCAGAAAAGCCCACTAAGGTAACATCATACAACTCGTCTGTGGCTGAGAGGATTTCTACTGGTCCTGGAAAGTCTTAAAAAGGCTGGACAATTTTGCCTACCAACTGCAAAAACCTTTTTTAGATGTTTATAAACACTTCCGATTGTACATGTCAGAGACCCCCAAATGGATAACATTTCGAAGTGTCAGCGCATATTTTTCGAAATATCTCAGTACATTTGACCAGGCTCTCTCGTGTAAAAGCTATTAATTGTAACACAGAAGAAGAAAACTCGGAAGGTGGTAAATGTCCTTCACCACCTCAGTATTTGGTTACTTACAACCAACCTTTGAGATTTAGCTGTGCATGATTATTTTTAATTATGGAATATTTTAGGAGGTCAATTCTTCATTCTCACTGCAGGAGGCAGAGACTGTTGAAGGACCGGAAGTCTGTGGGGAGAAGGTTTTCAGTGAAACCACAAAGACCCTGCTTCAAAGGTATCAAAACATCACCAGCGATGCAGCATCCTTGTCTGTGCAAGCACCAATGAATAGAAATAATAACTATAGTATGAATTTTATAGTAATAATAGTCTTGGATGCCAAAATATTCACCTGTATACATTATGTTGAACCTGTTTTTAGGGCCAGTGTCCCTTCAGTGTTCATTAGCTAACGAGCTTTTAATTCTGTTTCTCACATGAAAATGGTGTTTATCAACTCCTGTTAAGCATATCTAATTAGAAGACTTCTCCTAACAACAAAATATCAAACTAACATTTCCTCTGTGTGTTTTTCTCTCTCCTCTGGTGGTTCAGACTTCCAAACACAATGGCTCAGAATCTGTCAGTTCCTCTTGCATTTGTGGCATTGCTTCATCTTGCAAATGAAAGGGTGAGTATGATTTTTTTTTTTTTTTTTTTTCATTTGATTTGTTAATTGATTTGCTTTACTTTCATCTTTGAATCTCAGAGTGAGATGTATTTTGAAAATAACAGATTTTTTCTCATTATTATTTTTCTTTAGAAATCTAATGAAATTATGCAACACTCATCCGAGAATCAAATTTAATAGGGTCTACTACAGACAATCACTTATGATTGTCTAGCTGAGGTGCTTTGAAGCAAGCCCTTGTAAATTTGTAATCAACAAACACAGAATACAGCCAAACTGGCAAAATCAGTCAGCAGCCTAATCTGTCATTCTATTGGCTTTATTCCCACTCGATGAACCAGGGGCCTGACAATTTTCAGTCCTGTTTATTGTCAGCTAGATGTGATTATGGCGCTGTCAAACATGCGGCACGGGTTTAATCTAGCATGTGAGATTGTTTTGCAAAGTATAAAAATCTGCAGCAATTTTTCGATAAAAGAAACTGTTGTTATTATGCCATGATTTCAGCCATCCGGCCCACTCAAGAATAGATTTTCCTCCATGTGGCCCCTGAGTTAAAATGAGTTTGTCACCCCTTGCTTAGAGGGCCGGGAACTCTTTGATTCTGCCATATGCTTAACTATGCCTGAATGTTAGTCTTTGCTAAAGGGCCTGATATTACACATTCAGAGATAATCGCCAAGGAAGATGATGGCAGGTTTTTTAATGTAATTTGGTAAGGTTACATGCTTTCCTGCATTTCTGCCGTACCATGTGTGTTACCTATAGAGCAATTATATACCATTTAAAGTACTCAACCCTGCATTGATGCTAAATGTTCACATTTGACGGTTACCTTCCCTTTTTCTTTGTTTCCTCCAACAGAATTTGGAGCTGGTGAGGGTTGATGACATGTCAGATATCATCATCAAACAAGGCCCATGAGGGGGAAAGATGTCATGTCCTATTGAAAATCTTTGTTACTCTGTTTTTTCTGTGTGTTTTGACCGATGTTCACGTGTGTCTCTTTTTGAAATATTTTCTATCCGTTTCCCCGAAAATCTGATGTAAGGCACAATCCAAACCTTTCTTTTTTTTTTCAAAGCAATTCTGCATCAAGCATCTATCTCTTATTTTTATCCCATTACTGAATATTGTCATGGAGATATATGAACTGCTTAATGGCAAGATAAAAAAGTTGCGAAAAGAATTAAACTTTTTCTTAAACTTCTTTGTCTAAAATGATTTCCCAATAATTTCCCCTAAACCTTTTTTATCATATTTCTCATAATGCAACAGACAGTGTTCTGTCACACATAAGGTCACAGCAGATTATGTTTGAAAATCATTTTCAAAAGTTTTGCAATAGTTTTTTGGCACTTGTGATTCACGTAATCCTGAAGCTGTTATCAGAGATGATGGAAGGGACTGAGTCTTTCCCTGTAGACAAAACCAGTTTTTCAGGTTTCAGCTGAATGTGACATTTATTGACGTCAATGCATTAAGAGCCTACAGGATTTGAGAAACACCCAGTGTGGGTGCCAGGTCCTTCAGCAGGAACTATTTGTCTTGATTTTAGATCATGTAAAACTGCCACAATCTATCACTCGTAGGTGACTGCACGGGAAATTTTCAAGACCTGAGCCACGAGACATTGCTGTAACAGTAGATACTGAGTCACTGTTGAGGAATGAACAGCCTGTGGTTCACGCCTCACATCACACTGCAGAACATACGAGCACGCCGTCAAGGAATCACAGATTTATGTCACTGTCTTTGTGTGAAGAAATGAACTACCAGTTAACAGGGAAATTTACACTTTTGATGTTGGGAGTCCTGAATTAATGAATTAATAAAATGAATCCATTTAGAAAACAAACATTCTTCCAGCTATGGCAAAAAAGTCAGATTAACTGGAAAATGTACTGTTTTACATTTACCTATTTTTTGTTTTATGGAACAACAAAATTTATGGAATTTTCATGAGTTCAACTTTGAACAGTTAATGTAAATGTGTGTCCTGCAAATCCACCATTCATAACAATGAAGTTGAAAAAGTCAGCTGTGAGATAGAAATACATACACTGCTCAAAAAAAGGGAACACTTAAACAACACAATGTCACTCCAAGTCATCACACTTCTGTGAAATCAAATTGTCCACTGACATCAATTACACATGCTGTTGTGAAAATGGAATAGACAACAAGCGGAAATTATAAGCAATAGCAAGACAACCCCAAAATAAAAGAGTGGTTCTGCAGGTGGTGACCACAGACCACTTCTCAGTTCCTATGCTTTCTGGCTAATGTTTTGGTCACTTTTGAATGCTGTCGGTGCGTTCACCCCAGTGGTAGCATGAGACGGAGTCTATAACCCACACAAGTGGCTCAGGTAGTGCAACTCATCCAGGATGGCACATCAGTGCAAGCTGCTGCAAGAGGGTTTGCCGTGTCTGTCAGATTAGTGTCCAGATTATGGAGATGCTATCAGAAGATGTGGAGGAGGCCGCAGGAGGGCAACAACCCAGCAGCAGGACCCCTACCTCTGCCTTTGTGCAAGAAGGAACAGGAGAAGCACTGCCAGAGCCCTGCAAAATGACCTCCAGCAGGCCACAAATGTGCATGTGGCTGCTCAAACGGTCAGAAACAGACTCTGAGGGCTCGAGGTTCACAGGTGGGTGCTGTGCCTACAGCCCAACACCGTGCAGGACGTTTGGCATTTGCCAGAGAACACAAATATTGGCAAATTCGCCAATGGCGCCCTGTGCTCTTCAAAAATGAAAGCAGGTCCACACTGAGCACATGTGAGAGAGAGTCTGGAGACTCTGGTGAGCATGACCGGTTTGGCAGTGGGTCAGTAATGGTGTGGGGTTGGCATTTCTTTAGGGGGCCGCATAGCCCTCCATGTGCTCGCCAGAGGTACCGAGATGAGCTCCTCAGACCCCTCGTGAGACCAAGTGCTGGTGTGGTTGGCCCTGGTTTCCTCCTTATGCAAGACAATTCTAGACCTCATGTGGCTGTAGAGTGTTAGCAGTTCCTGCAAGACAAAGGCATTAATGCTATGGACTAGCCCGCCTGTTCCCCAGACCTGCATCCAATTGAGCACTTCTGGAACATCATGTCTTGCTCCATCCACCACCGCCACGTTGCACCACAGACTGTCCAGGAATTGGTAGATGCTTTCGTCCAGGTCTGGGTGGAGATCCCTCAGGAGACCACCCGCCACCTCATCAGGAGCATGCCCAGGTGTTCTAGGAAGGTCATACAAGCACGTGGAGGCCACACACACTACTGAGCCTCATTTTGACGTGTATTAAGGACATTACATCAAAGTTGGATCAGTCTGTAGTATGTTTTTCCACTTTAATTTTGAGTGTGACTCCAAATCCAGACCTCCGTGGCTTAATAAATTTGATTTGCATTGATAATTTTTGTGATTTTTTTGTCCGCACATTCAATGTAAAGAACAAAGTATTTAATTTCATTCGGATCTAGGATGTTGTTTTAGTGTTCTCTTTATTTTTTTGAGCAGTGTATTTTTAAGAGGTGAGACTTTAAGTTTTAGAAAGCTGGTCCAACGGCAGTTATACAAGCTGCTCATTTTTGAATGTAATCTAGAAGTGAAGCACACAGCACAAAGACAAGGGCCCTATTTCTTCTCTCTTGGAGACACCACCGCGCAAAAGATGAATCTCTACTCAGGTTCTGAAATCTAAACTAATCAAGTGTGGTCGCACTATATGGTAGCACCTTGTGTTTTGCCTACTATCCCATCACAATTATTTTTCTGGATTCTTGGAGCATCATTAGATCTCATAGTCTAAGGCCCTGGGAATATTTCCCACCTTTCGAGTTTTTATGTACAATTGTCAATTCATAACTCAAAATTTGCCCAAAGGTTTAGAAGTTTATAACTATGTAGAACTATAGTTGCAGAGACCTTTTTCCAAGAGAGTCTAGAATTTTCTTAAATGAAGCGGTTAAAAGGTTTAAAGCTGGAGTTTGACCCATGTGAGTTCTAGGTTCTGTGATCGTTTTTCTGTGTCATGTGGGCTCTTCTCCCGTGAACTAGGGAAAACATGTCAAGTTAAAGATACTTGCAGCGATACCGGAAACAAGTGTGAGGCTTTCAAAATGAAAGCCTCACACTTTCAAAATGAAAACCTCATGTATTTGAATCATGATCTCATTAATGAAATGAATTCATTGAGTTAAAAGCCAGTTCGTAAGTGAATTGACCGATATTGGGGCATAGAATTACCGAGGCATATTGGACACGATGGCCTTAAAAGCAACCGAACTTTGCTTCTCAAACAACAAACGACGAATGTTTGGTTTTCAGAGGACACTGGGGGAAATGCGCATGTGTGTGGGTTGCGGTTACATTGACAATTGAAGAGACAGAATTCACTGGGAAAGAGGAAAGAAAAAACAACCAGGAAGTTAAACACAGGACTCAACGTATTTTTTCGGCGCAGCCCCAGTTTGTGAAGTAGTGTTAAAAGTATTCCTAAAGGACTGTTAACAGCCAGGATCGTGTGTCCACCACGTTTCGGTGAAACTCCATCGGTGGAAGAAGATGGACATTGATCCGGTAGGTGACAATGGTTGACGCTTGGGTTTTTTGTAGTTTAAAGAAAAGCTGATTCGCCGTGCCTAACATTAGTTACACATTATACAAAAAAGAGGGACTTAGGGAGAACACGAGTTACTTTTATACAAAGTGTATTGTGTATTGACAAGTTAGTTTTGTTGGTTAAGTTTCCAATTTAGAGCGGAGGTAACAGAGGCGGAACAAGATGGAATTACACCTGTCTCGGGAGCCCGTACTGTCGTTCATCCCCGCACACAACCGAGTTGGGTCTGAAACTTACATTAAAACAGATAATATATGTTTCCCCTAGTATTCTAGCGTACTTTACTCTGCCAGATTTTTTTTTAACATAAACACACCAAGTTTACTTATATTATATTTAATAATATTCAAACAGCGCTTGGTTGAACAAGGGCGAATGAAGACGTACTTCATGCTAAATGCTAGGAGCCACAAAAGAAGCGGCAGGAGCGTGCATGCGCGCGGGCGCGTGTGTGTGTGCGCGCGCACCCTCAGTCGGGCTACGACCCGCAGCAAGCTAGCTTAGCACAAGAAATCAAGAGTTCCAAAAGGACAAACTCCCCACAGAAATCATTTTAATTATGTTCCACTGAACCTTGGTGTGAAAAAGTAAAAAGTCATTTCAGCAGGACTTCACAAAACTTTATTTTGGTCTTTTATCAGGAGAGAACTTTAATCTGTTGCTTTGTCCCCACTTTATTTATATATTTTATCCATGACTTAACTCACAGGGTGAACAAAATAGAGGGATATATGGATAATGTGACTGAAAAAGAAAAAAGTTATTGTCCCTGTTAACGCAAAGCCCCTTGAAGTGGAATATTATGAATAGCCAGGAGACCTATGGATGTTCAACTTTGTGAAAGGCCAACAGAAATCTTTACTCAGTGCTTGATGCTGTTCTTCATTTAGTGTGTCCTACCATCTGTCGAGCGGATAACTGACTCTCCTCTCCTGGCTGGGATGGGCTCCCTGTGATTTATGATCAGCATTCTAGACAAGGAATGAATCCACAGTCATCTGAGCTTAGTCCAGTTTTGCAGCATCAAATAATGAGCATGCTACTGTCTGCGGTAAAGTTTGTTTGTTGTGCTAGCATCGTGCTGATGGCCCAGCAGTATTCAGTGCACACTCTCTTCATAGCCGTCAGTAAAAAAAAGCCTCAGGAGATGGCATAGTCTTAGCTTCAGCTCAGTGCTACAGTAAACAGCTAATTTTGACAGTTACTCGGAGAAAATAAAGTTTATTTTTCGTCAAGAGACTGAAGTGCCCATTATCAGGTATCCCGTGACCTTTCTCGCTCCAGCAGTGTGTCCATCAGTGCTAAGCTTCCTAGCACCTTCTACTGAAATTATTGATGTTTTAAACAACGTTGTATACAAGTCACATGGATCAGAGATCCATCTTTAAAAATAAAAATACAATAACCTGATTTTTTGTTTGTTTTGTTTTTTTCATTTCTGTAATGGTGCATAGACATTGCTTTACTTAACAGCTTGACTCATTTTCTTTTTTCTATGGCTATATATAGTGCATATGTTGTTGCTGGAATATTTCTGTGTGAAAATAGATGTTTTCCTTGACACCTACCAGAGATCGATCAGTGTGGATAAACAGTAAGAAGAGCAGTCAGTCAGCAATGTTCTCTGGAGCAGCCAGTATAGGAAACACCAAGCAGACATTCACGAGCCAAGTTAAAGCTGGGTGACACATGGCATGCGTTCTCAATACCCAATGAGTAGTGTTGTTTGTTCAGTTGTCATTTTCCCTTGGAAAACCAAAGTCATAATCTTCCCTCAGCAAAGAAACATTTTTTGGATGAATTTCTCAGTAAAACATCTAGAATTAGGAAATTTTACTTTTTGTAAATGCTTCATACTGAGAAGTCTGTCACTTTCAGTGAAAATTGATGATGTCTACCATTCAGTGGGATACTTTGAGAGACCAACTTGTAAAGAGAAGGGGAAACAGAATACACTCATGGCAGGTCAATGCAGGCTTATACATAAATACATCTTATAAATGTCATATGAGGACCGGAAGATTAGAAACCGAAGTTAATCTAGATTTTTATTAGTTTTGCAACTGATGATACTGTATTGACCAACCACTAGAAAGGAAAGGAATGCTGTGAAGGCATGAAAACAATCAAAGGATATAAAGGAACCTGAAAAATAAGGGCGGGGGAACAAGCAGGAGAGAACAGTGAATGACGCAGCAAAACCTGCTTTGTTTCCTGGAGACAGTGCTGTTTGCAGTCTGGTGGAGGCTCTTAAGATCAGTGAGCTTCTGTGTGCACACACGCGCATGTGGGCATACACATACATATATTAAACAGCAAATATCTGTGCTTAAAATCTCACTTAAAGTGAGTATGGTCTTAGACCAACTTCCTGCTGAATGCAGAAGCACAGCAGTTCAGAGCTGTGACATACAGCAGAACAAAGGCCCCAAAGGACTCAAAGAGCTTAAGTTTTGAACCCATTGATTCCTGTTTCCAAGGCTGATAATTTGTCACTGTACCTTTTAAAGCCTCTAATGATTCATTGGGGTTGTCAGCAAGTGTCTGATGGATCAATTGGGCCAAATGGCGATTGGACTGGAGGAAATGCATGTCTTATATTTATATAAATTGAAAAAAAAAATGTTGAATCTGAGATCTGAAAAAACCCATTGGATGCTTCTCTACAAGCATGTTCTGACCATACATGACAGAGAGAAAATCTACTCAGAGAGTATCCAATGACAAAACTTTGAGGTACTTGACACGTTGCCAGGGAGCAACTCCAGATAGCTGACACCTATGTGCTACTTATTCTACTTCTTGACAATGAGAATGCTTTAGTATCAAAACCTCAATGCGGGACTATTCTGATACATATCAGATGAACATGGACACCAAGCATCATTCTTCAATACACAGATCTATTGTTTCATGTGTATACATTTACCTATTGTAATTGATGACAGAGTGTCTTCATTTGGTTAGCACATGAAAAAGGCCACAGTCATGATTTCATCCCTTATTATGTTTGTCTTAGGATTTGCCAAGGATTTAAACTTTAGCCAACCGCATTGTAATGTAAAGCAAAGCTCAAGTGTAGATTCTCCCTTCCACAATGCCTTTCCCTGCCCTGCTTTTCCCCGTTCCAGGAGCGAGGAGGTGCGGCACTGGAGCCGGAGCCAAAAGACAAGGTACAGAACTTGAGAGATCAGGTTGATGGAGTCAAAAACATCATGACGCAGAATGTAGACAGAATCCTGGCACGAGGAGACAGGCTGGATGACCTCATGGGCAAGTCAGAGGACCTGCAAGCTGGGGTTAGTCGATTTATCATCTTCTTTTTTCAGAGGAATGATGCTTGAGTGCTTGGCTTAGTGCTTCTCTACTTATAATGCATACATATGTGAAAGTTCAATTGACTAATTTGTGTCACAATTCAAAGAAAGCCAAGTAATAAGAGGTGTGTGACCATTTGTTGCCTTTTTCCCCACACAATCTATACATACATTGCATTGGTGGGGCACAGATTGTTCTTTTTTACTTAAACGCACAACCTAACCAGTGTCTATAGGAGAAGGTTAATGTGGAAATGGTGGAGGAAACATATTTTTGCCGGTTTTCAGAAACACATACACAGGTTAATATCGCAGGGCCACATATAACGACAAACAACCACTTTCACATTCACACACTTTTTGCATTCACACATTGGGGCAATTTTCCCATTTTTTTTCTAATTAACCTCCTGCATGTTTTTGGACTGTGGGAGAACAACCCATCGTCAAACCAGGGTCCTTCATGCTGTGAGGCAGAAGCACTAACCGCTGCACCACCAGTGCAGTAAAATGTGTGCAATACTTGACAAAGTCTAATATCATTGCATAAAGGGAATATTGATAGTCTTGAAAATAGTCTGATTATATCCCCCCTTTTTATTTCCAAAGCAAGAGGAATTTTAGGCCTTTCCCAAATATGTTGATCCTTTTTTCAATTATAGAAACAAACAAAGTCAGACTACTGATGAAATTCACAGCTCACAGCTCGCTGATAGAAAATCAATGTTGTGCGTTAGCTAAGCTACTGAAGCTAACAGATAACAGAGCTTATTATAAGATAAAAAGAAAACTTCCACCCCCTCACACTATTTTAGCTTTTATTTGTCAGACTCTCAATAGATCTGAAGTGCTCTTGGATATGACCTTTGATTGCCTGCATAGAACAGTTGGGTTTCCGTCAATGAGGTGTAGCTTAAAAAAATGTCAAAAAATGCATGAAATGAACCAGATGTTTTATTAACAACCAAGTTTGAAAGTTTACTAAAGCCCAATTTTGGCCTGAGCAGAATGTGTCTGGTCAGGAAGCCACACTCATGTCAGAACAGACCGGCACCTAGGTCCCTGGAAACAGGTTCCACAAATACCACAGGTAATGGATAGTCTCTTCCACCTGAACCTTCCCAAAAGGAAATCAATGACACCAAACATCAATATGGAATAAGGAAATCAATGACACCAAATATCTATATTCCAAAACATCTAGTTCCATCTATTGATGTTGAGCATCAGAACAGAAAAACAAACAAAAAAAAGATTAAAATTAATAAAAAAGCAGGAGCTGCAAAAAAAGACCCCTACCCTGTCCAGTTATGATTGTTCTTCTGTGATTATGTCTTTATTATATCTAAAAGAGTCTTCATCTATGCTCAGGCTCAACACTTCAAGCAGACGTCTCAGAAAGTGGCTCGCTCTTACTGGTGGAAGAACGTCAAGCTGGTGGTGGTTATCGTGGTGGTCGTCCTCATCATCGTCCTCCTCATCATCCTACTGGCAAGTGGAGTCATCCCTGTCAGTGCTCCTGTGCCTCCCATTGTTAGTTCCACCCCAAAACCCTGAGAAAACAAACACGTACAGAGTGTATGAACAGACAACCAAGTAAAAAATGTACAGAATACAAATTAATAGACTTTAGCACATGGCTGCTCTCTGTTGACATCTTTCACACTGGCTAATTTCTTTCTGATATCAGAATCCAAGTATGTCCTGCTTTGGATTAGGAACTTTATAAACACATCTCATGAAACGCTTTTCCAGATGCAACAGTTGCGTTTGTGAGAGTTTTAAATGAAATATCTTTGTTGAAAGCAGATGTAGTCTTCATGTTTTTTTGCCACTGACGAGGCAGTAAACGCCTACTTCAGTGTGTGCAGATTGGAATAACGAGTAATTCCTCTGTGGCCTATTCCCAGACTGTCTTAATGTTATCACTCCTTTTCGAAGATGAAAAATGCAGCAAGACCTTAAAATGTAATTTTTTTCTCCTTTTTTTTTTCATGTTTCCAAACACTTCGATCAGATTCATTTCCACTTTTGCTCAGTGAATTTTAAGGAAAGGTGGAAGTGCCTCAAGGTGTTTTTGTATAAAAAGACTTAAATCGTAATTAATCTGTTTGTCACACTGTCATTTGGTATACTCTACTTGAACTTAGTAATCTATCATATTAGTTTCTTTGTGGTGTTTAAGGATTGTGATTGAGATTTTTGCACACAGACATTATTGAAAGAGCCTGCAGCCACAATTGGATTTGATTCAGCCAATAATCACATCTAATGGCTTCTTCTGATGGTATAACTGATGATTCAATTAATGTAAATAACCTTGACAAATTTAACTTAATATTCAGTGATTTCCACCATTTGTTTCTACTTTGTAAACCATCATCATTGCAGCCTTCTGTCAACATATATTTATGGACTTGCAGAATACCTGCGGTGTTTTTATCCTTGTCTGGTACGGAGGCAGAGGGTGGGGGGCATTCAGGAGATGTACCTTGAACTTTCATCAGGATGCAGCGATTCCATTTCAGAATCAATATATTCAATAATAATGACACTTAAAATCCCACTAATTTATCACACATCCTCAGTGCTTCTCCAATTATAATGCATACATATGTGAAAGTTCAGTTAACTAATTTGTGTCAAAATTCAAGGAAAGCCTAGTCATAAGTGGTATGTGACTATTTGTTGTCTTTTTTCCCATCACAATCTATACATACATTGCATTGGCAGGGCACAGATTGTTCTTTTGTACTTAAACGCACAACCTAACAGTGTCTATAGGGGAAGGTTAACTTGGAAATTGTGGAGGAAACATATTTTTGCCGTTTTTCAGAGACACAGACACAGGCTAATAGTTTCCTGCTTCTCCGAATGAGGTTTAGCAGCGGCTTAGGGGATCAGGCTCCTCCAGCAGAGAGGTGTCATTTACTCCATCCTCCATGGCTCCCCCTTCATGTCAATAGAAAAACCTCTGCCCCCCCCCCCGTAACTCATCCAAACGAGCTACAAATCTTCAGCGCATTCCAGCCTCTTCTCCGGCTCGATGCACCTGTGCTTTAGAAGTTATTTATTTTCATTATCATTGTGCTTTTTTTTTAAAAGAATCATATAAGATTAAGTGACAGTTGTATATGTACGACCGAACACCTTGTTACTGTCTTTTAAGAGCTTCAAATCATTGATCGGTTGACTGAGATTACACTCTCATGTTATGTAATTCTAATGATTTTAATTGTCTAATATAAATAATAAATAGCATTGATCTCTGCTGGATTGTCACGGTTCCTATGTTCCTACATCATTTGTTTAACTGCCAATGGAAGAAGCGCCAACATCAATATGTTTCCCAGCTCTGAAAACCACAGTAAAGTTAACTTTCAGGTTTCACTAAGGTCAAGACCACTAGTAGATCTGGGATAATTTCCTCTTCTAATCTTAAAACCTGAAGGGGACTTCAGTTATATTTCTGTTCCCAAAAGGAAGTTTTTCTTATTTACAGAAGAATTTCAGTCATTTTAGGAATGAACCCGACCTCCAGAAATGACTTCATCATTGTCAGTGGAAACATCTGAGGCCTACAGTGGTTTCATAATTTTCATATAGCTCACAAGAAATGTCAGCAACCTGAACAGAGGCAGATTTTAGATTTTAAACTTCAAATAGAAAGATTCTTGTAAAGTAATTTCCAACAAATTTCAGCGCTCCCTTTCTCCCCGAGACTCCATCCGAACAAAAGAAGCAGAAGATAATATTAGTCCAGTAAACAATATGTTTGAACATGGTAATAAGTGGGTAAATGCTTGGCTTATCTCACAAAGAAAAAGGCAGGGTCCCATAATATCCCTTCAATCATAGGGCAGGTAATGAGTCAGTACACATGCTTCTTGGGATATCAAATCACCTTATCAGTGAAAATCCCAGAGAGATTAAATTAATTGCAAGCATTTTGTGCAAGACAGTGCATACATTTAAATTGGATACAAGAAAAGGTCTCATTCAAAGCTATGTCGCACAAATTACTACTAGAATATTAGTGCATGGATTATCTGAACTGTGGTAAAGATAATGCATTAAAGAACATGGGAATTCCTACATAAGATTGAGTATTTCTGAAAATATTCCTAAAGAGGTCATGTAAAATGCAATAGGTCAGGTCAAATTTAGTCCGATTTTATTTATACAGCGGCAAATCACAACAGAGTTGTCTCATGACATTTTCCATGTAGAGCAGGTCTGGACCACATTCTTTAAAATGACTTCGAGAATCCTAACGTAACCCATGACCAAGCACTTGGTAGCAGTAGCAAGGAGACACTTTTACTGGGCATAAACCTCAGACAGATCCAAGCTCTGGAATGTTTGCGGGCTTCTCTCTTGTCCAGTTGAGGTAGAAAGAAAGAGGGAGAGAGAGAAGGAAGGAGAGACAGAAAACGAGTGTGACAGAGGCAGGGTTAAGGGGAGGAGTGAGAGGGACAGGCACAAATGATCTCATACTAATAATTCACTGTCATATGTGTGTATTTATCTTTCCTGTTTTTTTTTTGTTTTTTTTTTCTCCTCTAATGTTGCTGCTGCAACACCCGAAGTTCCCCTATGGGGATCAATAAAGTATTATCTTATCTTAATAACAGTAGTGCTTACAGGTTGATTGAAAGGACTTGATGTTACAATCCCTAGTGTTTGCACCATTTTTGATTGGAGGTTCTCCAAGGAATGGCTGCTACACGGTTTTACCGGTGGGACACATCATCAGTTGTGTACCTCCGCATCACAGGGTGTTTCAGTCATTTATCACAATACATCCTCAGTTGAGGCAGGCCCACCACAGGTTGATCAAGCCTGGGTGAGTGTCCCACGGTTAACTGTGTGCCCGAGCAGCCCAGGTAGTGTCACTCCTCTTCAGCCACAGCCAATGGCTCGTTCTTTCGGCGGTATTGGCAAGTTCTCTAATGGCTTGCCTGTGTGCCTGTCCCCTGACTCCAACCTCCCTAAGGAGCTTTGCAGGTGAACTAGCTATAAAGCCCCTGCATCCCACGTCCACCGGACACACCCTTATCCTCCAGCGCCTGCTTCCGCCTCAGCTGCTTGGAATAGCTTAGCTTCATGCTCTCGTACGCTTCTTCAATGTCATCCTCCCAGGGAACTATCAGCTCTATGATGTAGGCAAGCTGGCAGGACTTAGACCAGGGGACGATGTCTGGTCGCAGGGTTGTTGTTCGTATCTCTGGAGGGAAAACAAGCCTCGGCTCTAAGTTGACTCGCATCTGCCTGTCCCTGGCTGCATTCAGTGGGGACAGATCAGGGTTTGAGGGCCCAACCCTCAGCTTGCCCCCCCCCCTCCCCGAACAAACACTGAGTGGTGTCGGTGCACATTCACATAGATACCCTTTTGCCCTCAAGTTTATCAGCCAGGCACTTGAGGACCTGGTTGTGTCTCGAAGTGAATCTCCCTTGAGTGAGGCTGGTTCTGCAGCCAACCAGAATGTGCTTGAGTGGTGCTGGGGTGATTCTCAGCGGGACAAGACGGGTCCTTTCCAAGCCATGGCTGCAGATTTATGGGAGAGGGCAGCACATCATAGTAGCTCAGAGGATGAAACTCAGCCGGTTGGATTCCATGCTCCAGAGCTCACTCCACACATGCTATAAATTCTTTGGTCATCAGTCCCTGTCGGATCCTTTCTGGGGTTAAGGACACACCATCAGCAACTGAACCTGAACCTTCCTTACTCTGACAATGGTTTTGCAAACAAGAATAACTGTTTGGAAAACAAGACCAGAAGATGTGTTTACAGAAAACTTGTAGAAAGTGACACACTTTTTGGTAATCACTTTAACTTTTATTTTAAACTTGGTTTGAGATGAATGAAGACAAAAAAAAATAGTTCCTGTGATTTTCATTTGAATCTTCTGATAAAAACAGATTTAAGAGGAAGAGAAAGGACCTAAATTTACAGATTACAGATTACAGATAAAACTGAAAATATTGAAAAATGACATAAAATTAAATGACATCAGCAGTCAGAGTCCAAAGACCAGAACAATTGATCGATGCAAAATCTACCGAGAAATGGATGCATGTCATGGCTGGGTTTACATTCTTGCTTTATACACTTCAACACCGTGTCCGAAATAACCATGAAATCATGCGGCAAAAAAATTGTAAGAGTAAAGAAGGAATGTTTGGCATTAAAGGTTAACTTTAAAAAACTGGATTATATCTGAATTTCATATGTACCACATGCTGGCTGTTTCTTTGTGACTTAAGCCAAGTTTATAGAGGGACAAAAATTAGCTGACATGATGAATTCATCAGTGACTATACTGCTCGCATATTCTGCTCTCAAGGTTGTGCCTGGACAAGATCCAATCACAGCCGACATCCATCATGAGAGGCAGAGGTCACCCTGGACTTAACATTAATTCATTCACTATCTAAACCGTATATCCTGCAATCAAGGTTGCTGGGGTGCTGGAGCCTTTCCCAGCTGTCATTGGGTGATAGTGGCTCACCCTGAACCTGTCACCTGTCAAATCACAGGCCCAGATGTTCAGATAATCAACCAATCACTTTCTCATTCACACCTAGAGAAAAAACACACAGTCACTGGGAGACTATGCAGATGTCATGCAGAAAGGCCCCTGTCTGAACCCTGTCTGAAGGGGCCTTCTTGCTGTTAGGCAGCAGCGCAAAACAACTGTGCCTGATAGAAATAAAAGTTTCAGCTAAACCTTCTCAAGTCTGAGTTCCAAACAGAAGTTCAAAAATGTCCTCCTGCCATTCAAAGAATGAACAGCTGCTCACAAGAGGATGGCTCAGCTCTGATTGCACCAGCTACCAGGTACTGTCGTTTCTGGGTCAGGGCATTTCTGGACATGTTGTAACATGCAAAAGGATGGACAACAAACAGTTGCCAATAAAACAATTAAAATGGAGATGGCTAAAAAGACCACCCCAGAAAAGGAGGAGGATTTCAGTTCATGCATATTATATTTTGGGCTATTAGTCACATAACCCCTGATTTTGGCACTCAAAGCTAATATCCACTTTTCTTCTCAAGTATCTTCAAATCAAGAGTCTAAACACTGACAGCATTGTTCGGTGGAACTCGGCCAATAAGAGTTTGGTATGTATGACATTTTCTAGTCCTCTGACAAAAGGATATTTCAAATGACATTGGCTTCGTTATTTTCTCCTAGGACGGTTCACTCTGTCAAGAAAGAGTGTCCTCATTCTCCTGCCAAGATGAGAAATAGGGACCATAAACCTCAGACTGTCCACCCTGTCCTTCAGAAAAGTCATCAACCTCTTCCTCAGAAGAGGAAGGAGATGCTCCCCTTATTAGCAGCCGGGTTGTAATGCCTGTCCAAAAGGTCTCTCATCGTGCTGCAAAAGTCAGCCAGGATATTTCCCCAGGCAGCAGCCAGACTTTCTTGTCCCCCTCCTGTTAAAATGAGCTGGAAAGACCATGTTCTCAACAGCAGCTAGACAGTCAGCAGCGCAGTTCAAACCCACCCTCCTCTTGTTGAGAGTAGCTTTCAGCCTCAGACGGGTCGGAGTGTCCACCCTATTCTTTAGCTACTTCCTCCTACCCACAACCCACTGGTCGTGGCCAGATTGGATGCCCTGTTGTTACACTGTTCATGTCCTCTTGTTTGAAGGGGAAGCAGCAGGATCTACCAGATGAGTAGCACTCGGCCATTTAAAAAAGACAATCAGTTGTCGGTCAATTTTTGGGTCCATCCTCTGACCTTTAATGTTAAATTTTCACATAGAAAGGAACCTGTTTATTGCTTTTCAAGTCACCCATAAGAGTAGATTTTTAACCTTTTATGATGCCACAGTACATGATTGCACCAGTGTTGGGTAATGAACAGAACACAGTAGGGTGTTTATTTGCATCACTTTTGAACCAGCAAGAAATATAATTACAAGATCTGACAACTCAACTCAGTGTGTTCACTTGTACCTCACATATTTTGGCCCTTGGCAATTCAGCCTCGAGATTGCAATAAATGGTGTCTTAGATGTTATTATAATGGTTAACTTGACAGGACAAGAAAACATTTTCTCAAACCCATTTACATATTCAGCAGACAGGAACTTAGCTTCTTCCTGGCAAGTTACCAATAAGTGATACAAGAAATACAATCCATGTAAAATGTTGGATACTTGTTAGGGTTTCATCCTCAGCTGTAATGTTGAGACATTTTCACCAAAAAGTGGTAGTGTGGCATCAGCCTAGCATAAAGTCTGATTTCAGCGCTTGAAAGTTTTAATGATGCATCCAAGAAGACCATGTTTCATGTATATGGTCTTCTTGGAACATTTCATATTGTACAATAAAGTTGTTTTAGAAATTTTGTGGTGGACTAATCATACATTAATGTGGTCATTACATCCATCCAAAAAAATTGAGGGCATCACACATACAAAAAGACATGGTGTCCCACAAAGGCAAGTGCTGGGCTCTTCCTGTTTCACCTCTCTACTCCCACTGCTGAAGTAATGATACCCAGATATTTCTCCTAAACATCTAATCCAACACAAACTATCTCGATACTAAGCGACTCCCTGAAAGACATTGCTCCAGGATAAGTAACAGCACTATCAGAAATTCTTGTGTAGCAGTGCTGGTCTCTCAAATAAACTCTTCAATTGATTTACAACTTGTCAAAACAGGTATCCAGTTGAAAAACGTCTTTCCACATCAACATCATACATTCGGCTGACTTCATTAACTATTAAGGTTAATCATCAATAAAGAGAGAAAGCGATTTTTGTCAAAAGTTTTTTTTTTTTATATGACTTAATCTGGCCTGCAAAGAAAGTCACTTTAGATGGTTGCCAATCGTTGGGAATAATCATAGTTTTTTTCTGGTTTAACCATAAACAGATCATTACATACTTGTATCGAGGATAAAAGGACAAATGAGTTCACATTGATAGTATCTTCTGGATCAGACCTGGGCATTTTACGGCCCAGGGGCCACATGTGGCCCTTTGGGAATCCCTGTTGGGCCCTCATGAAGTCAATCAGAACATGAGTGACAAAACATGATGTCTGTTATTCCTGATTTTGTCCCTGATTCCATGTCTATTGTTATCCCTGGTCTGTATTCCCGATATCTATCTGTGAGGATGGGCTTGAGGCGAGGTAGTGGTGGTGACCCCCTGGAACCGCGGTGGGCCCTCCTCATCCTCTCAGTCCAAGGCTAGGGTCTGGATCTCCTAGCCGATGGTGGATGAGCCCTATTGTATCAGAGGTGAGTTCGTATACAGGAGCGAAAAGAAACATAGACAGAGATTGTGTCTGCTTTTCTCCCAGCAGGACTCTGATTTATTGGTTATAGTGAGTCAATTTTATATAATGAGTGAAGAATACATGCACAGAACTGCACTTACATAGGAGGTGTTACCTATCTCCAAGTCCGTTGCAGGACCTTGGAATGATTTAATGGGAGGGAGAGCATCAGTGGGGGTGTCTCAGAGAGAGAAGTGGAAAAGCACAGGGAATTCTTCAAACAATAGGATGGTAACAGAAAATTGTGTAACACTGTCCCTGATTCCATGTCTGGTGTTATCTCTGGTCTACTTTTCTGATTTCCATCCCTGGTTCCGTGTCTGGTGTTGTTCCCGGTTATATTTTTGTTTACACTGAATTGTTGCTCACGTCCTGTTCCAGTCAAATCCTGTTCCTATCCAATTCAAGTCTGTAGATTGTGATTGCTATGCTGCATGTCTTTTCCTTTAACTTTATTTTTGATTAAACTCTGTTAATTTCTACACCAGTCCAATGTGATTGGGTTCGCCCTGTTGGCTAAAAGTCACATGAGACAGTAAACCATTGTCCTTGATTAGGTGAAGTTTTCTAACCTTGGTAACAAATAAAGGAGACCAATAATTTCAAATATTTACCTGAAGAGATATCTTAATTTTTCATCAACATTTTTTCCCCTTTGGTATATGGAAGACTCTCTCAGGACTATTCCATTGAAAAAAAACATGCAGAGTTGCCTTATAGACAAATAAAATGTAAAAAAAAAATCCTTACTGCTTTTATCAAATCATTCAAAGTAAGTATAGGAAGTACATTGGAAATACTGACCTAGTAATTTTGCACTTTTTACCCCTCTGGGTATCAGAGAGTCTGAAATAAACTAGGTCTACTTGCATGTTCTTACTATTACTCATGTTCCACAGCAGGCGCAGAGAGGGGTGACAGCAGACACGGGACAACAAACAAAATGACTGAACTCCCGAACAGTGATACAGTTTATATTTTTCAGACTGGGTGAATAATAAAGTTATTAGTGTTTTATTACGGCATATATTTCTCGATTAGCATATTTCCACAATCAACTGCATAATATTGGGAAAATATAACATTTCTTTTCTTTTTCCCTCATAGGGATTTCAATTCTGAAATTCTAGAAATGATAAATTAGAAAGGTTAAAAAGAAAATCTTGAACTATTCTTACAGGTGATATATGTGCAACATTACAGCAGCCGAGAAGAATAGCAAAAAGCATCAATACAAAAATCATATAGTAAGAAACCCTTAATGAAGATATGATTTTAAAACCAAAACATTACAGCACTCAACAGCAAATGTTTTAATACTGAAGACTTAGAGCCACCCAGTGGGCCACACAGTTAATGTTTTTAGTTTTATCTTCTATAACGCTCAGAATTGTCAGAGTTCAGCGAGCACCTTGATGAAGATACACATGAAATGCAAGGTTTTCAATTTCACACAGCTTCTCCAATGCATGACCTACCAGATTTACAGGGGGAGCCTGGGTATAAACTAATCCCTCACTCTGTTGACAATTAAAAAATAAAGAAAAGATGAAAAGCTTAATCATCTGACCTGGAAAGAGGTCATTCTCAAAATGAGAACTGCAGCTGAAAGCTGCAATTTAACTTTGGGTTGTTATATTTGTTCATCTCTGCATAATTGAGTCAACTGGTAAATACACAAACTAAAAAGGAGATGGGATTATGACACCCTAACTAAAATGTGAATTATGTGTACCATTTATTTCATGATATCCGTTATACTTTACATGCATATTGTACTAATACCAGTGACGCCTAGCTTTAGTCTCGCCAAGCATGTTTGATTCTATAAAGATTGTAAAATGAGACAACACAAAAGTTTGGAGATACAAAACGAACAAACACGGTTTGGAGCTATCCTCACAAGGACGATGTGATGGCCTAATCTAAAGCTTAATTAACAATAGCAACTTGATGTTGCGTTTAAAAAGGACATCTCAGAGAACATGTTGCTGTGGTTGAGTTCGCTTGATTTAACAGATTTGCCAATTGGTAGCAATAAAAAGCGCGCACGCGCACACGCACCTCGTCAACATTGGACACGCATGCGCACACCCAAAGCCTCAGCTGAACCTTGTGTCAAAACACAGAGGGAAATCAGCAGCAAGTCGGGCTTAGCTGTTTTTTCGGGGAGTAACGTATTAATCCTCTCAGAATTCATTTGTTCACATTCACGTACCATGACCGAACAATCAGCATTACTTCTTCGAAAACAACTTGCAGGTAATATGACTACTGCACTACACAGGCGATATTTAGACTACTTAGCCACCAGCTAACATTAGCTCTTTTTCTGAGCATCGCAAAGCCATGTTTACGCCGAAGGAGTAAGCGGCATAATGGTGTGGATACAAGCCGCCACCTGCTATGTAGTTAAGCTGTTTTGATTAGCCGCTATATTGTGAGGTTAAGACCGCTTATTTCGAGCCATACGTGCTTCTTTCATCCTCATTTTAGAACAAACGCCGAATAGCAACGATAGCTTTGCTAGCGGGCTAGCAAGTTCGACATTAACGTTAGTTAGCTGATGGAACAAAGGAATAATCAGTACATAGAGCGGCGGCTCCTATTACTTTAGCTTAGCTAATGAACGTTGCTTTAACCACAGCCTTACGCATACAAGTAAGGCTTTCATCAGACAACCGGGGAGATCGAATTTGATCAAAAACTACCATTCGGTTAAATTAGCTTAATTGTCGTTACTTGTGTGCGGTATATGGCGAGGAACGTCCCGATCAGCCAACTGGTTAAAGTTATTGTTGTGGAGATAATCGCGTTGACTTGGTGAGTCTAGCGTCGCTAACGCTGCGTGGATGTCCGTGGAGGGACACACGTGCTGGCTGACAGTCCCGTCAAACACCTGGAACATGTTCGTCTCTTGTCGACGAGGACGCAGGGTCTTGTCATTATATTCCAGAGTAGGCTCTAACATTGTGTAAAGGCCAATCAGTTATAGATAAAATAGGTATTTGGGTAGAAATGACGTTCACAATACTCGGAAGCATCCTTTTAGATGACAACGTATCTCTCTATATCTGGTTTGGCATGGAAAACCACAGATACCCAGCACAGTGTGTTCCCCGTTCATGTTTATAATTTTTATTCTTTCAACTTTTGATGAAGTGCCCTGTACAAACTGGTTTCTTCTTTTCCTTTTGGCTATTGCCCTCAGGGGCTGCCCCATTGAATCACCTGGCTCCCCCAAACCCTATCCTCAGCAACCTCTCCCTCGACACCAACTAACTTCATATCCTCTTTCACGACGTACAAACCCGCCTTCCTCTTATCCTTCTTCGACCCACAGTAGCCCAATTTCCACTACTGCCCTGTAGATAATCAGCTCAACTTAAATAATATGGCAGGAAGTCATAGGTTTGATTCACATATTTACTTAGACACAGGTTGGTTTTTTTTCAGATGTCTTTCCTGACACAACCCTCTGCATTTATCTGGGCATGGGACCAGCTTAAGGGGGCACTAGCTTATGCCCCCATGGGGCTGCATTTCTATAAACACTGGTACTTTTATTAAATGTTTGCTTTTTGTCTCGATTGACACTTTGCAAGTGATTTTTATTTTTTCTTAACTTGTATAGTTTTTTGCTAAATAGCATTGTATTGCTGTTTTTATGGGTAATTTCTTTACTGTTTTTCGGTTAACAATGTTTTTATCAAAATTCTTTGGTATTTTGTCGTCGTGGAATTAAGTCTTGGATGTAATGACTTTGTCTCAAAAAGAGGTTTATTGAGACAATGATCCATGCCAGTTTTTTGTATGTAAAAATACAGTTATATAATTTAATATGTACAGATATATCATATCTACTAATCATCTGTATAAAAGTCAGCATCCCATAGAATCTTTAGTCCTCGAATGATATATTCCCTGTCTGAACACTGAGCTATAAATACATCACTGCAGTGTTACTCATTACAGCCTGTGACTGTTTTCTAGACTCTTCCAGAGTTATCATGGTGTAGAAGCCATTACAAAACAAACACTGTTTGTGTTTAACTGACCTAGTCATGCAAAATGTCAATGTCTTGGTTTCCCTTGTTTGTAGATTCCGATGAGGCTCCCCTGAATTACTTACTCTGCTACAGTAGTTACCTTTCATATCAGCTATGAAGGGTTTAGGAAATTCCGATTGGATCAAATAGCCACCACTCAAATCTTAATTCAGCAAACAATGTTGGAGAGTAAATTGATAATAAGCCAATTTACAGTCAAGTGTCATTTGGCCCAGTGGTATTTTAAAAATTTCAAACAGACACAAATGTGTGTTTGTTGTCAAATATACAGGCTGATTCTTTTTGAAATTAAGAATCTTGCCAGAGACCCGCATTAAACAAACTTATCAAGTCAATAGGAAAATTTTTCAGGTACACCTACTTAATTGATATGAACCTCAATTTTTTTAAAATATAAAAATCAGATTAATTAATCTTCACAGCAATTTATTCATATGATGTGTTTAACTGTTATTTGGGTTTTGTATTTTGTTGTTTTGACTGTTTTAAGCAGCTGCGCCAAATTCTGCTGTAAGTGAAGAAAACCTGTAATAACAGGAGTTTAACAAAAGGGAAAAGAGAGAAATTTAAGTATCATCATCAAGAAGCTACTGCTGCAAAACCATTTCAGATGCAGAATTTACATGTTGACTGCACCGTGACTTCCTGCAAAAGATGCTAGCATTGCAGTTCTTGCAGCTGTCATTTTTAACCCTATATTTGAAATGGCATGAAATCCTCTCTCTACTCATAAACCTTTCAAATGCTTCTGTCTTATCTGAACAACAAACAAGTGTGCAAATCTATCCCACTATTTGGCCATCGATCCAAAAGACCTGTCACTTTCCGGCAGGGCTCATTGATACATTTCATGTCTTTCACAACAGGTGTACAGGTGTTTGTCTGTCAGCAGGATCATACATGAAATCCAGGCTAGGGGGGCTTACAGATCCCTTAACAGTGATATACTTTTAAAAAAAATTGTCTCATTCCATACTTTAACTAATACCTTTTTTGTGTGTGTGCTATCCATATGTAAATGTATGTGTATGTATATATATATATGTGTGTGTGTGTGTGTGTGTGTGTGTGTGTGTGTATATATATATGTATATGTATGTATGCATATCCTGTTTTCTTTTTCCCTCTATTGTTGCTGCTGCAACACCCGAATTTCCCCTATGTGGATCAATAAAGTCTTATCTTATCTTACCTACCTTTGTTTTAATCTTAATTTGTTATGTCATCAATGTTTGTTGTTTTATTGATTACATTTTTTTTTCCTCCCCAGAACTCAACAAAAACCCAGTGGAGGGCTTTTCAGCAGGTCTAATTGATGATGACGACATCTACAAATGGGAAGTTGTTATCATCGGCCCACAAGATACGCTTTTGTGAGGACTTATTTAGATAACTTCTAGGCCTGATTAATTTGTCCTTGAAACAAAATGTATATGTGCATAATAGGATTTCATCTTCATGTTATTATAATTATTTTTTCCATAATTTCTCACTTTGTCCTTGTTCTCTTTTTATTTTTGTTTTTTTTGTGTTGCAGTGAAGGAGGATTTTTCAAAGCATACCTAACCTTTCCCTATGATTATCCACTGCGGCCTCCAAAGATGAAGTTCATAACTGAAATCTGGCACCCGAACGGTAAACACAAACTCTTCATCTTCAAATCTCCAGTGCCTTCTCCTGGCCTGGAAGTATGTTTCAAGTTTATGCCATTTTGAATATTTTTATTCTGTGGCAGCAATGTTAAATCAGGATTTGTTATTGAATTAAATAACTGTTACTGTATTCACAGATATTTTACAAATAAAATGCAACACCTTCCTGTTTGAACCATGACTGTTAATTTTGTAGTTACTGTCTAATTCATTTACTGTCATGATTACTTTCCCTTTTCGATCATATGTTTCTAAGTTTGGACTCATTTTGATATGTGCACTCATTTTGATTTTACAATTTTGTAACTAAGGCGTGGACCCTTATTTTTTTTCTCACATTTTTTTTTTTCCACATCTTAGCTTTCTCAGTTTATGTTTTTAGGTGCATTGTGCTTTGTGTGACATTGTGTCTTTGCTGATGGCCCACAGTTGCTAAAAATGGGGATGTGTGCATCTCAATTCTACATGAGCCTGGGGAGGATAAGTTTGGTTATGAAAAGCCTGAAGAGCGCTGGCTTCCCATCCATACAGTTGAGACAATCATGATCAGCGTCATCTCAATGTTAGCCGACCCCAACAGTGATTCACCAGCGAATGTAGATGCTGCGGTGAGTGGCGATCCTTTTTTACTCTCGTTACCTTGGTTTTCCCCTTTTAAAGTAGTGGATTTCCACTCATAAGTGTCTGGTTGGTTTCCGCAGAAAGAGTGGAGGGAGGACCCTAATGGCGAATTCAAGAGGAAAGTGGCTCGTTGCGTAAGAAAAAGTCAGGAGATGGCATTTGATTAGGAGTCAGATGAAAATTCCAGGTTAAGTACAAGGAATCAGAGCTATATAGCGTCACAGATGAAATTTTACCTCTGGTGACTAAATTTTATGTTTTTATTTCTTTCCAGTTTTAAGGAAATGCCTTCAGAGGGAAAAAATCAGCAAAAGGCTTTTGCACCCCTTGTTTTGCCAGTCAAAGGAATTGGTTGGCTTTCAACCTCGTTTCTGTGAACGGTTGTCATTTTCCGCAAGACGAGCCAACTTTAGAGCCCTACCAGCGATATTCACCTGTTTCCTACCTGGAATTGTATATTTAATTTTATTTATTTTGAGAAATTAATGATGTAAGATATGTCACTACTGTAAATTAACTTGCTTTTTTATCTGCTGCTGAACAGTTTCTACTTTATACCAGGTTTCTTATGCAATTTAGTGGTCAAGATTGTGTAAAGCAAAACCAAGCCTGTTACCTTTAGGCCATTACTCGTTCTCCCTCTGCTTCCTCATCAACAGATCAATGGATGACCCAGCAAACTTTTGTCAATAGATGTGATTATTTTCAGCGCTGTCATTCAATCACTGTTGCCTTTTGTTGGCATCACTTCCTCATAGTCTTTGTCACTTTCGGATGGACATTTCGGTAAGGTTTTGGGGTACTAAAGAAACATTTTTGTAGTTCTTTCCTCTCTGAGAAATGGTGATTTCCTGCCGTTGCTGGTGTATGTTCGTTGGATGTGGAACCATGACTCTCAAACCTGCATGATCCCCTCAGGCTCTCCTTTGTATTGTTGCCAGCTGTGGATGTATATTGAATGGCTTCTTCAGTGTTTTGAGAGTTATCGTTTTATGATACACTGACATGCACATGCATGGCTTACGTTAAGAGGAGATTTGTGCCATTTTCTCAGGATTAAATAACTTTAATCTCAATCAGCAACCCGTAGTATAGACCTCTTTTCCCCTAAATGCGTGGCCTTTCTTGGTCAATGAAGATGTCGAGTAACCACCACAGTGTTTCATGTCTTTCACAATATTAATGATTAAACAACCAAAAATAGTCTGTGAAAATAGCCGAAGCTGTGATTATTCTGACTGTGTGATGGTTAAGTGGCATCTGAACTTACCTCAGTTTGAAAGGCTAACAATTTCGAGGAGGATTCTGGTTGTAAGGCTTCTTACTCTCGTAGCAGGGGAAATTTTAGGGGCTGCGTAGTAGAATTAGGCTAGACCTTTTTTCTTTGTGGTGATATTTGCCTTTCTTTCCATCAGTGTGCGGGTAAAAATTCACTTGTGGGTTTAGACTGAGGACTTTGGGTAGATTGTAAAGCTTAATTTTATGAACATCTTAAGTTTTTGCTGGTGCATATTTTAGCCAACGTGTATCATGTTTAACCATCCCTATCCCTATATTTGGTTTATAATTATTTACACAAATTAAACCTAACCCAACACTCTGTGAAGTATGAAAAGTATTCTCTTTTAAAAAGAAAACAATCCTGCATCTAGGGCTGGGCAATCTATTGATAGGGGTCATCAGTGTGACAACACATCATGGATTTTTTTAAATAGAAAATTGTGAAACAATTGCACTTTTTACAGCCCCATATAAAACGTCAATCAATGTTTGGTAAATATCTTTTGTTTTTCATTTTTAGTTTCTTCAATGTTTTCAAAGTCTTCAGCAACTAGTTTCCTTTTACGAAATCTTTGATTATATAAAAATCATCATGGTCACCTTTAAAATGACCAAAACTTTGTTTAAAGAATCATGACGAGTAAATTAATTAAAGGAGCAAGAAATATGTGACTATGACTTTGATGTATTCAAACAAAGCTAAAAGACTTCTCATGTATGTATCTGACTTCAGTTCCCCCCAATATCGCCCAGCCTTACTTGCCTCAAGGTTTTATTCTGGAAAAAATTCACTGTCATGTTTGGGTGGGGTCTGGAAATCTCTGACATCTGTTCATTTCTTCAGCAATGATGCAGAATATAAAGCCATGAAAGAAGTATATTTTGAATTAAAATTTTGTCATACACAATTGGTCAATGGCATCGAAAGAGAACTGACAGAGCTTTGGCTAATCAGGTGTGAAGGAGCTGGTTATGTTGAAAAGGGTGGTTAGTGCATTCTGGGTGAATGTGATGTGTACAGTCTGTAGACTTGATTATCACATAACTGCTGTCAACATTACCTTTTTAAGTCTAAATTTTCTAACCTACCGTGACCTCCTCTGACCGGTGTTCACTGTATTTGCACAGATTCAGTGCGTTTTGAAATGTCATTAAGCAATACGCTCTGAAAATGGTGTGTCCAGGTATTTCACCCTAACGCCATTATTTGTTTCTTGGTTGTTGTTTTTTTTTCATTTTGTGTCAATGCAATGTATATTGGACATGATGCTCAATAAAGTGTGTAAACAGAGAGGACTGTTTTGTTAGACATTTTAGACGGGAATACACCCAAGGTTTATGTTTTCAAGACATCTCTGCTCTGTTGCTGGAAGCCTGAGAACGGTGTAGGATTTCAGGACTGGCTCCGATTCAAGTGAAGAGTGCTGGCTGTCTGATGTCTGCACCCTCTCTGTTGTGTTCATAGGAAATATAAAATACCAGTTATGTAACCAGCATGCCGAAAAGGTGTTCTGATTGATGAGCACACAGACAAAGCCTTTTGCGAAAAAACTAAATGAGGAAAGGCCCCAGCACAGAGAAGTTTGATTTTTGGGGGAATTTCAAATTGACAGGATGAGTCATGTTTGTTTAAACCCTATGTTTTTATTGAATTACGAAATTTGGTAAAATCCAATTTTGTCCAGTTACAGTAATTTAGTAATTAAGTAAGTAATTTATCTCCAGTTTGGTAAAAGTAAAGATTAGTTTCTAACAAGAAGCTGTTTATGGCATTTTGTTACATTTTACAATAATATATCACATAATTTCTTTAACAAATACAGGATTTGGTCTCATTACTAGTAGCAGTGGAAGATCCTCAGCCGGGACCAAGAACACCTGAGGAGTTGAAGTAACCACCTTTTGAGATGTCATAGCAGCAGAATGACTTTAGCATTACAGATTCTGTGACTGCCCACACAGTCTAAATACATCCAACTGTATATAGACTCTCACTTGGCTGTCATGTGTCCTGTAAACTTCAATTTGGCTGAGTGACTGGCTTCCTAAAGCACTGGTCACTGCTCAAGCCTAGAACTCGTTTTTCCAGCCTTTTTCAGCTGTTTGACATCTCCATAATACTACAATATGTTGATTCCTGCTGAGCGGGTCACCTACAGGAACCACCAGCAGGCCCTGTTGGCTCCTGTAGCCTGTCTCTCCCCTCATTACAGTGCTTTTTTTTCTCATTTTAAGATGATCTATTCTCAACAGTCACCGGATGTAGAAGAAGAAATGCCTTTATTGCCACAAACAGCTATACATACAGCACAACATCAGCAAAATCTGACCACTGCATTTTACCCGTCCTGTATACACCATGAGCAGAAGGCAGCTAAGGAACAGCGCCAGGAGAGCAGTGAAGAGGTTCAGTGTCTTGCTCAACAACACTTCGATTGGCTAGGAGGGACCGGGAATGTTCGGTTCCAGGGACGACTGCTCTAACCCACCACACCATGCTGCCCCCTCGGCAGTAACTAGGCAGAATGTAATTACTGAAAACACAAAACAAACAAATATGTCATGACTAATAATAAATCTGGTGAAAACAAACTATGTGTGAGAACATGGTAAAGACATAATTGGCACTGAATAAAAACAAACCATATCTAACAGCACAAACATTAATGTGAGGTAATGTTTCCAACTAGAAAGGAATAAAAGTGGGAAAATTCAGTTGTAAAATTGCTTGCAGCTAAACAATTCCCATGGCTTTTTTTTAAACATCAACACTAAAGTGAACAAAGAAAAACAATATTTGTCATTTTTACCAAATGGAAGGAAAAACCTGCCTGTAATTAAGCTGTAAATATGCAGCCTGATGAATATGCAACTATGCCATTATTCTATATTATTTTACCATGTAGCCTTTCGTCAGCAGGACAGGTATGTTTACAGACAAACACACTGCATGATACATTCTCTGTCTGTGTTGTTTGCCCTCTTCTTAGAAGTAACCTCAAGGTAGATCAGATAACCAGAATTTGTTACCTAACCTTGTTAGAAGTTATTTGTTGTCAGTATTTAATGAAACAAAGGTCAAATATAACAAGAATGCAGTTTGTCAAGGTTGCAGCCATTTTTGTACATGTATGAATTCTGTGTTGTCTACTGTGTAGTAAACTATTGACATAGAACCATAGGTTTATTTTAACTCTTTGCCGTGTAATTGAGTCGAAGAAGGGTAACGTTGTCAGAAATCTAAAATAGGACAAATGTAAATAATTTTGCTCACCCTGAATATTTGCAAATACAAATGAGCAAGAATTAAGCTGAAAATATCCACAGAAAGCAAGAAAATGATCAGAAAATTAAAAAAGACCAAAACCTTGAAAATTTGCAAACGAAATATCTAAACTTTAGATGGTTTGTTTGCTAATTTTCATTTTAGTTACTGGCAAGCTTTATATACTAAAGCTGGCTGGTAAATTAAATAAGAAAAAACGAGAAATCAATTCGTAATCAGGAAAATATTGCAAGAAATTATCACGTTAGGGGCATATTAGCATGTTAGAGTATTGATGAGAAGTAAAATTAGTGAAATTGAGAAAATTACCAAATGTTATCTCAGATGGTGAAATAATTGAAACACCTGATTGGAATAATGTGTAAACACCGGCCCCTTTGTCTCACTTCTTTTAATGATGGAAAAAGTTTATTTTTTTTTGGCTGTGGAACAGTAAACATCTTTTCCGGTTCATGCTACATCTTCGTATAAATTTGTGGCAGATCCCCAATTTGTCATGTACAATTTGTCACATCACAACAGCAGCATCCAACGCTTCGAGCTATACAGAGACAATATCTATGCAGTATGTTTATTGCAACATTGCTGCTATGTTTACTGCAGTATCTTGATGAGGCTGAGAATAGAGCTGCACTATCTCAAAGTGCTGCACACATGTGTCCGGACAGATATGTATCTGCAGCGACAGTCTCCTGTTTGAGGTTTGTATTTATCTGATGTTGGGTTTGATGTCGACCTGTTTAGAATTAGACAGAGAGAAGCCCATGCGCAGGCAGGATGTGCAGGCCAATCTGCCAGCACGGAGGAGATGCAGTAGCACAGCCAGTTCTAATGTTATACTTCCAAATATAGACCTTTTTGTGGAGTGAGTCTGAGTCTCTGGATCAGTGTCTGTACCAGTAAACCTGTGTATTCTCATTAGAAATACAGAGCATGAATACAGTACATGAATTGATTTCACTGTGTAGATCGGTACGAGTTATCATTAAATGTGTTGTTGTTTCTAATATGTGTTTTATATTGGATGAGTCATGAAATAAACAGCTCTTCTGTTGTGTTCTTTTTCAATGAGTAACACTGAATTGAAACGAGGATCTCAACCGAAAAGGTATATTTCAATCATTCATATTTGTCTCAGCTAAAAGATTACATATCAGATCCTTCATCAATAAATGGAGATCGATTTATTCATACATGCCTTGCTTGGATGATCTTTTCTCTTTTGCTGTTGTTCAAAATGTTTGTACATGAAATTATCTTTTTAAATCTTAAATACAGGGAGAACGTTTTTTATTCTTACTCGTTTTTTTTTAATATAAATAGCAATTCTTCTGTATGAGATAATCGTTTTTTAAACCAAAAAGATCTCCCTGTCTTTTCCACGTAATAGTATAAATAATAAAACACTAGCCCATGGCAAAATATTCAACAAATAAGTGCAACAGAATCACAGTTACGGTACTACCGTAGTACTCTCTGCAAAGCGCCAGGCAATTAAGGAACGTGCGAAATGATCCTTTGAAAAACAAGGGAAACTGCCTGCGAAATGAACTTTTTAAAAAGCACATATATATTTCGATAACATTGAAACATGTCTTACCGAATAAGAGGCGGTAAGTGAGCCAATGTATTTTTGTTCCTCTTTACTCTATAACTTTATTTAGAATTAGCATATGCATTAGCATTTACTCCCTTAAGTAAATCCAAACATTAGCCCGCGAGCTTCGCTGAGCCATTGTCTCGTGCGGGTCGACCAAGTCCATCAAAAATGGAATGTGTCCTTGAGGGAAACGGTGTAAAAGGTACTGTTATACTTGTGGGCATATTCACTATCACCACTTTATTTGAAGCTACAAAGTGATCTCCTAACTCTAACCCTCTACAAGGCAATTTCAAAGATATGTCGGTGTATAAACCTGGACGGTTCTTCTTCTTTTCCTTTCGGCTTTTCCCTTCAGGGGTCGCCACAGGGAATCAACCTTCTCCATCTAACCCTATTCTCTGTATCCTCCTCTCTCAGCAACTAACTTCATATCTTCTCTCACTACGTCCATAAATCTTCTCTTCCGTCCTCCTCCAGACCTCCTTCCTGGCATCTCCAATTCCATCATCCGTCCACCAATATATTCACTATCCCTCCTCTGTCCATGACCCAACCATCTCAGTCTGGCTTCTCTGACCTTCTCTCCAAAACATCTAGCATGTGCTGTCCCCCTGATGGACTCATTCCTGATCCTATCCATCCTGGTCACTCCCAAAGAGGACCTAAACACTTCTGTCTCTGCTACCTCCAGCTCTGCTTCCTGTCTTTTCCTCAATGCCACTGTCTCCAAACGATCCAGCATCGCTGGTCTCACCATTGTCATGTACACTTTTCCTTTCATTCTGGTTTATATTCTTCGATCGCATAGTACCCCTGACACTTTTCTCCACCCATTCCACTCTCCGTTGCTCTGGACTGCTGACCCTAAATGCTTGAAATCCTCCGACTTCTTGATCTGCACTCCCTGTAGCCTCACCGTTCCACCTGGGTTCCTCTCATTCACACACATATATTCTGTCTTGCTGCGACAAACCTTCATTCCTCTCCTTTCCAGAGCATACCTAGACCTGTTCTCTGCTCTCACTACCGATCCAATGTCATTTGCAAACATCAAGGTCCATGGAGATTCCTGTCTAACCTCATCTGTCAGCTTGTCCATCACCACTGCAAACACGAAGGGGCTCAGCGCTGATCCCTGATGAAGTCCCACCTTTCCCTTGAACTTCTCTGTTACACCTAAATCACACCACACCACTGTCTCACAGCTAGCATACATGTCCTGCACCAGTCAAACATGCTTCTCTGCCACTCCTGACTTCCTTATACAATACAAGAGTTCCTCTCTTGACACCCTGTCGTATGCTTTTTCTAGGTCTACAAAAGCCAATGCAGCTCGCTCTGACCTTCTCTGTACTTCTCTACCAGCATTCTCAAAGCAAATATTGCATCTGTGGTACTCTTTCTAGGCATGAGGCCATACTGCTGCTCACAAATGCTGACTTCTGCTCTCAGTCTGGTGTCAATGACTTTTTCCCATAACTTAACTGTATGGCTCATCATCTTTCTCCCTCTATAGTAACAACAATTCTGCACCCCTCCATTCTTAAAAAATGGGCACCATCACACGTCTGCTCCATTTCTCAGGTATCTTCTCACTCTCTAAGATCCTGTTGAATAATCTAGCCAGAAACCCTACAACTTTGTCCTCTGCTCTGCCTTTGTCCTCTGGATCTTCCTTGTCACCAGAGTCATCCTACAAAGCACCATCCTATGCTGTTTGGCTACACTGTCACCTACCACTACTTTGCAGTCACTGATCTCTTTCAGATTACCTTGTCTATACAAGATGCAGTCGACCCGCATGTTCCTACCTCCACTCTTACAAGTTACCCTATGTTCCTGTCTTTTCAGGAAAAATGTATTCACTACAGCCATTTCCATCCTTTTTGCAAAGACTACCACCATCTGTCCCTCTGTATTGCTATCCTGGATAAACCAAACCTGCCCATCACTTCTTCATCACCTCTATTGCCTGCACCAACATGTCCATTGAAGTCGGCACCAATCACCACTCTCTCATCTCTGGGGATATTCTGCATCACTTGATCTAACTCATTCTAGAAGTTCTTCTTCTCCTCTAACTCACATCCCACCTGTGGGGCATAGTTACAAACAACATTGAGCATCACACCATCAATTTCAGGTTTCAGACTCATAAGTCTATCTGACATTCTTTTCACCTCCAGAACATTCCGAACAAACTCCTCTTTCAAGATAACTCCTACTCCATTTCTCTTCCTGTCAGTACCGTGATAGTACAACTTAAAATGTGCTCCTAAGCTTCTCGCCTTACTACCTTCTTCCTGGTCTCCTGCACACCCGGTATATCCACCTTCCTTCTCTGCATCATGTCAACCAACTCTCTACCCTTCTCCTATCACCGTCCCAATATTCAAAGTCCCTACTCTCAGTCCCAGACTCCTTCCTTTCCTATTCTCTCTCTGCTTCCGCACATGCCTTCTTCCTCTCCTTCTTTGACCCACAGTAGCCTAATTTCCACTGGTACCCTGTAGGTTATCGGGACCAATGGTTGTTGACCCGGTCCTTGACCAATCCGGTATGAGATTCATAAGTACGATTTGCGTTTTGGCAAAAAGTTTTACACCGGATGCCCTTCCTGACGCAACCCTCTGCATTTATGTGGGCTTGGGACCGGCTCCGGGAGGCACTGGCCGGTGCCGCCCTGAGGCTGCATTATAAACCTGGACAGTTCCAGCTTGGCAAATGTAGCTTTCCATTTCAGCATTTACAACCTAGCAAAAGACAATGGAACAGCTGAGGGAACCCTGCTTTTTTCACGTTTAACAAAATAATTTTTCCAAGAATTTCAGTATAATGTTAAGTGTTTCCTCCTGCCGTTGGTATCTATTGTGGTACAGCATTTGGAAAGGCCATTCATGCGCTTTCCCGGGTCGGAGATGAGCTGTGGTTGGATCCGACGGTCAGAGGGGTGAGTTACACCTAATTTACCCGTGTTTTCTTCATTAAAGACTATTCATGCATTCTCTGTGAAACATCAGAAGCCTAAAGAGCCTCGTGTTTCCCATATCAAACTGAATTGTTAGTCAACTTTGTCATCAGACTCCCATTTCTCTTCTATGACAAAAACTCTACCTCCCAGCTGAATAATATGAGCACTATGGATTTTTTTAAAATAGAATGTTAAATAGGCCCCTGTGGTAGCTGGAACGCCCCCAGGGGCTCCCTGATCGTGGCTGTATGGAGCATTAACAAAACTGTATGTCTATTCTGTCTTGAAGCTAGCACTGAGATCAGTGAATTCTGCACAATCTGCATACGCCTGCTTCCTCTTCTCACCACTGTTCTTCCAGCATTACAGCCTGGGCTCAGATCAGGGCAGTGACACTATTAAATGCAAATTGCTCATAAAGGTATACAAATTTCCAGGAAACAGAAGTGGAAAAAAAAACAAAAACAACTGAAAAAATACACCTTTAAAATGATGACATGTATTATACTTAATATATTATCTACTACTGTGTTTATGCTTTATTTGTTTCCTAGAGTTTGCTACCACTTTTCCGGTGTCTGACCTCCATTGAACGTAATGTGGAGAGATGTCAGTTATCAATCAGCGCTCCCAGTTGCCGAGTGATCATCCAGTTTTACTGCAGGCATGGTGGGAAATACTGCATGTTTTCCCCCACATCAGTTATCTTCTTCTTTTCCTTTTGGCTGCTCTCTTCATGGTTCACCACAGCGAATCATCTACTTGTCTACCCCTGTCCTCTGTGTCCTCTTCTCTCACGCCAACTACCTTCATGCCCTCTTTTATTACATCCATTAATCTCCTTTATGGTATTCCTCTAGGCCTTCTGCCAGGCTTTTTCATCCTCAGCATCCTACTACGAATATATTCTATCTTCTCTGTGCATGTCCAAAACCAACTCAGTCTGGCCCCTCTGACTTAATCTCCAAATTGTTGAACATCTGCCGCCCCTCTTATAGACTCACTCCTGATCCTATCCATCCTCGTCACTCCCAAAGAACCTAAGCATTTTCATCTCTGCTACCTCCAGCTCTGCTTCCTGTCTTTTCCTCAGTGCCACTGTCTTAGCTACACAACATTGCAGGTCTCATCACCATTTTGTTCACCTTTAATTCTTGCTCATTCTCTTTTATCAGATCACAGGTGACACTTTTCTTCACCCGTTCCAACCTGCTTGCACATGTTTCTTCACTTCTTTTCCACAACCTCCGTTACTCTAGACTGTTGACCCTAGGTACTTAAAATCCTCCACCTTGTTTATCTCTACTCAGGTCCCTCACACTCCCACATTAGTTATAAGACACGAAATATAGGACTTAAGTGATTATCTGTAATGAGTGATAATTTGATAAGATTTCATAGTTTTAGAAGGAGCCTATTTTGGCCAATGTGAAGGTTAGATCAGAACTCACTGAAAACCACGTAGACGAACACACTAAGATGCAACTTAATATCCTCTCATTTTAATTTTAAAAAGCCCATAAAGATGTGCTGTATCGAACCTTGAGTGTCATACATTTTCGCTAATTATATGGTTATGCATGGAATTATAGTTTTCTCCTCTGAACCACAGTGCAGTAATAATGAAGCTCTGAAGTTTGTTTCCATCAGGGGGGGTTAAACTGCTTCCAGGTGTGCTGGAGGAAGCTGCTTTGGAAACTTGGTTGTAGTATTTTCAGAAGCAGAATACTTTATCGAACCCCAAGGGGAAAATTGCTTAACTCCTTTTGTACAGCCTTATTACTTGGTGCTTTATAACACTTGCAGCAGATTTTAGAACCCATGTAAAATAAATATATAGGCCATCATATAATCTTGTGACATTTTCAGTCGTAGACTTTTCCGGAGGGGGGGGGGGTCAATATTATTCCCCTATTTAGTGTGGATAGTACTGTTTATTATTGTTTTTAGATATTTATTAGGTAACACTTGATTAATTTGCCAGCTAATTTAAAGAAAATATATTAAAACAACTATTATTCCTGGTGGAAAATGTGTCCAACGTTAAGATTTCAATTGCCAATGAACAAAGAAAACATACCTTTTTTGCTTTTAATCCTCACATGACCCAAATGTAATCATTGGTGTAAAATTTTCTCCCCAAACTCCTGATCTCTAAAGTCATTATTTAAATGACTAGATAGAGCATGAAATATTTCACATCAACAAAGATTGAAAATATTTTCAAAGGTTTTAGGAAAACATGATATATTTTTCACATGTTACATGATGGTAACTACGTTGACTGTGTGGTAACATAGGTCACGAGAGTAACAGAGTTGGCCAGACATTTATAACAAATTACAACAAAAATGAATGATGACATGATTTTATATTATACTGTTTAAACTTTAGAAATAATGCACAATCGAAATCCATCCATCCATCCATCCATCCATCTTCTGCCGCTTATCCTACGCTCAGGGTCGCGGGGGATGCTGGAGCCTATCCCAGCTTTCATCGGGCGAGAGGCGGGGTACACCCTGGACTGGTCGCCAGTCAATCACAGGGCCACATGTATCAACAAACAACATTCACTCACTCACATACTCATTCGGGGTAAATTTTTCCCAATATTTTCCAATTAACCTGCCGCATGTTTTCAAAATAGATTTTTAACACCATTTGGTGTTAGATCGTGATCAACTGTCAACATACAACTATTTATGAACTATTTATTAATGTACATGTTAACACACAAGATATATCCCATACACATGAACCTGAAATGATACAATGGAAATAATAAATTAAAAAAAAACATGTTGAGAACAGGTAAAATTGACAATATATTTTGTTTGCTTGTTTCATTTAGTTATTTGTGTTACTGTTTGGATTTTTTTTTTCCTTGGCAGATTGATTTTCTATACAATCACAAGAAAATTCCATGCATTAAAGCAGCCCTTACTTTAAATAACCTGTTACTGCAATATTTGGTGTAACATTTAAAACTTATATGGTTTGTGTCTGCATTTGATCCATATCTACATTCGAACTACTTTCAGGAATGAGTCTCTGACCCTGTCATCGTTTCAGGCCTGAAAGGCCTGCACCGCAAGAGTTAATAAATATTATCAGAACCCTGCATCCCTCTAATCACTGATGGATTTGTGACATGAAATACACGTTATTACATTAGTCGACACAAGATGGCGGTATGCTCCAAAAATCCTGTCTCATTACAGGCATAACCAAGACGCACAATTTGCATTACCAGGAGATAGCGGCTCTGCAGGCAGTCTTTGCTACTCACCTCAGCCCCAGTCTGATGAAGGCTCCAGCCAGGTCAGCACTTTGCTCCTCATTTATCAGAACCTACAATTATGCAGCAAGTAGACCTCTGCTCTTTTTTTCCGTACCAATGTTCAGAAATATGATATTAATCCATCATCTCCTTTCTTGCTCGGCTCATTTGGGGTTGTGATGTCAATAAGATGTACAGTAGCAGCCCGCTGGGTGTTTACATCATGATTTATGAGTAAAACACGATATTTAAGTGCACTTTAATGTAATCTTCCAAACTTAACTCTAGAGGGACACCATGATATATCAGCAGAATGAATTATAAGCTTGTTCAGGTGGGTCCAACCTGATTCCCTATCCCCCTCACCAGGCTTCTCAGCACTATGGTGATGCATTTTCCATCATCACAAGAGGAAATCACTCTGTCTGTGACACCGCTGAGGGTCAGGCTGAGGAATTACTATGAGGGAGCAAATGGTACTGTCCCTTTTTACATGTTGCAGTTACACTAACATTGAATGAAATATGAAAGTATGTACTGTATATTCTCTTGTACAAATTACACTTAAATGGGAGCCTAATTGTACGTTTGACAGTTTGATCTACGACTTCTTTGGTCTTCAGCTGAAAGCTGGTGTTTATATATTTTTTAGGCAAAATGTACCTAACAGAGGCTGTATACAGGTGTATACATTTATGTGACTTTGAAAGGAAATGAACAAAGTAAGCCATTAACCTGATTTTTATTTTTTAAAATAATAATCTGTCAAAAATTGAGTCACACATCTTTCCGCATTTTTCTTTGACTGGCCTTAAGTTTCACTGGTACATGATATTAATTACCTTAGTATTCTGAAGTACATGTCTTAAGAATCTATCAAACAGACATGAGCTGACTGTACACAAACTTTTTTACTTGCAAAATCATTATTTTCATCAGCTTCCAAAAGTGCAATAACAGTGAGGGCCTTATTCAGCAAATATTATAGAGCCAAGTGAAAATACCATTTGACCTGATGACACTTGTGTAACAGATCACATGAAGATGATGTCCACTCAGATGTCCTTACACCCAAGCGAGTTTGAGTACTTCCAGATTGGAGGCGACTCCGACCTCACCTTCTGTCTGAAAGAGCTCAGGGTAACAGATATTTTTGGAGGCTTCCAGTATCCCATCACATGACAATATTTTATGTGTGTGTGTGTGTGTGTGTGTGTGTGTGTGTGTGTGTTGAAAACTGGCTCACCGCAGTCTTTTAATGTCTGTGAGGTTATGTTTCTGCTCTTATGACTGTGACTGGAGTGTGTCTGTTCTTCTGTTTCATTTTCATATGAACTTTCCTCATGGAGGCTTGAGTCACTGTAACAGCAAAGTTAGTCGGACCTCAGTGACTTAGTGAAGCTACAGCCATACAGAGGAAGTAACTCAATTATGAGTTTTAGAAGTTGAATGTTGCATTTCATGGCTCTCAATGAGGATCTATCAAGCCAACCTTACCTTTTGTTTTTATGTGGACAACAACAGCTGTTTCCATTCCAGTCTGGCTCTTCTATTTATACTATGACTAAATGAAAATCCATCTGTGAGAACAACAGCATAAAGAGATAGATGCAGAATCCAGAGTTGTTACTTCCATCATCTGTTGCTTATCTTACACTGAGGGTCGTGGGGGATGCTGGAGCCTATCCCAGCTGTCATCGGGCAAGAGGCTGGGTACACCCTGGACTGGTCGCCAGTCAATCACATATACAGACATTCACGCGTTCAGGGCAATTTTCCCAATTAACCTGTTGCATGTTTTTGGACTGTGGTAGGAAACCCACTGTCCAAAAACCCAAGCGCACACATGTGAACATGCAAACTCCACACAGGAAGGAATCTTGTCGGAATCAAACCAGGGTCCTTCGTGCTCTGAGGCCGAAGCGCTAACCACTACGCCACCGTGCCGCCCTAGTTATTACTCACTGACTCTAAAAGACGGATTGTACTCGTTGTTAGTTGACCACTTGGAAATTGGGATAAACTTTCCATGTAACAGATAGTACGTTGATTGAGCTGCATTAACACCCACTAACCTTGTTCCTAATGTCTTGGAAAGTGTCTGACACCCTGCTGTGAGGTGCTCCGTTGCCCTTATCATCCTATTCCTGCTAGTTCCTTTAATGGTGGAAGCAGGTTTAGGTGATTTAGACATCATACACAGACTCACAATTGAGTACTAGTGTTTTCTTCACACCCCAAATTAACAGGTTAATCGCTGTAATACAGGTGGACATGACCCCCCCTTTGTAGTTGCCAGTTGATCTTTGTTGTACTTCTCCAGGGTTTGCTGTCATTTGCTGAGTTACACTGCCTGCCAGTGTCAGTGCACTTCAGTGAAGCGGGAAAGTAAGTCTTTTTTTCCATTAGAGTATTAACATGAGTGGCAGCTATGTCTCAAGTTGCAGAGATGGACGTCAGTGACTGTGGTATCTTACCCCTGTCACTTCTAGCTGTGTGGGTAATCAAAACCAAGCAACCTCCAGTTTCAATTGACAATTTTCTCCATGGGTTGAGAGGCTGTTTCCGTAGCAGCCTTATTAAGTCAGAGACCACTAAATGCATCTAAACACGTTTTAAAACATTGTCTCTCATCTGTATTACTGCTCTTTGTAGGCCTGTGGCCTTTGCTCTGGAGGATCTGGTTCTGGAAGCAGTGGTGGTGCTCGCTACTCTGATCGACCCTGAGAGCCGGGTCCCCTCTCAGCCTACAGAGAACCCAGTGCCAATGTCCCCCAGGTAGGCAATCCCTTACTTCCAGTCTAATTAGATTTGTTTATACCGTCTACACATTTGCACAAAACAGTAAGACTTATTTCAAACCTATAGCCGCCTTGTCACAACTGAGGTCTTTACAGGCCCCGTTTCTCAGATCTGTGGTGACTGCCGATCACTGCGTATAATTAAATCTTCCCATCGAACGACCTGAGCCTTTCTCCTGGCATGCTTGGTCAAGACAAGTTGCCCTCATTGGCTGTTTTTAGCTAGCTGAGAAGGCATAGTGTTACAGCAGCCAGCTTTGTGTCTGTAACAGAGATAATTAGGGCAAGCTGAGGTATATGTGAGCTTAGGTTAGAGGCCTGTCCGTATGGCTATCTGTAATCACGTCATCTCTGTTATGCCACTCTGCCAGTGTCATTTGCTCTGCTTTGACGTCTCTCTCTAGATTTCTCTGTGCTTTCAGCTCTGGGTACATCTTGGCAAAGATGGGTTCTCAGCTGGACAGATTAATGTCGAATCAATTGGAGTTCACTTTGCTTGTGTGCACGACTTGGAGTCTACAGCGATATCACTGACTCAATAGCTTGGCAATTTTTCAGCCCAGCACATCAAACTTGGCCGCATTTTCTGACATTCTGTTTACTTGTTTTTTAGTTCCTATGTAGTGTGTTTTTGTGTCATATCCTGGTAACTCAAGTTGTTTGTCCATTGCGAGAGCTCAAGCTCAGAGTCTGCTGAAGTTGAGCTCTACTTTTTTTTAATGGTGTGTCTCTTTGTAATTCTAGTCTGGTTGCTTCTCCATGGGTAATGACGTGCATTGTGGCTGTAAGAACAGGGATGTTTCGTTGTTTGCTCAAAGTGCACTTAAGGCTACTTTCAGAGTCAGCTGATTAAGATGTAATACCTTACACGCTGATAATGTGTTCAAGGAACATCACAAAATGTCTTTGAAATTGTCCAAGAATATAAAACTGCTAACCCAGAAAAAAACATTCATCTTAACCTTAACCTAATGTCATGGTTTATTAGGACAGATAATGTGGACATTAAAGTTTTGAGTGTCAAATCGTGAAAGCTTTTTAAACACATCTTCTTTAATAACCTAAAATGTGTCTTCCACTTTCAACTAAGCAGTTTGTTTCATGCTATTGCAATTATTGAGAAAACTCAGTATCTAATCCTTGTAGTTTATGTGTGCACGCGTGAAAAACATTCCTCTGTCATTTGAATATTTCTGGTTCTTCTACGCTTTTTTTTTTTTTCCTTTAATATGATTAATTCCAGAACCATCACTGTGGGGCTTTTGTGACTGACGTGGGAAGAATAATCACTGAATGTCTGTGGAGGTTCTCAGTCATCCAGGTCATGGTGAAATCTTGTCGTAATCTTCTCGTACATGGCAACTGGACTTGAATTTCTTCTGAATTTCACCCCTCATCCAAGAGGCTTCTTCAGTTCCACTGACCTGTTGGGAGTTTCTGAATATAACTGCTGTCACTTGTACTTAGGATTGTGATGACATCTACATTGGAGACACCAAACAACCTCTGCACATATGGATGGCCCAACACAGGAGAGCCAATTCTTCAGGACAGGACTCCATGGTCCACCTACACCTGAGGGACAAGGGCCATTCTTTTGAAGACAGCAATGTCCATATTCTGGCCAGAGAAGATAGATGGTTCGAGAGAGGAGTCAAAGAGGCCATCTTTGTCAAAACAGAAAAAACATCTCTGAACAGAGGAAGGGGCCTCAGACACAACCTTTCACAAACATACAACGCTGTACTGGGATCAATACCAAGACGGATTTGCACACACGTACCGGGCCCATCTGCACCCTCCAAACAACCAGGAAAGATCCACCACCAAAACCAGCCCCCGGTAGCTTCCACATGAGCCTCAGTTCATTTGATCCAACAGGTTTCACGCCTTTGTTTAGCTTTACCTTTTCACATTCCACTCGAGGTACAAGTTTCTCCTTTGTATCCAATGAACGACAGCTCCATTAGCATAACAACCGCCCATAGACCTAGTTTCTGGCAATCCACTCTCACATTTAAGTAATCTAGACCCACCCAAAACCCTGGCAGTTATATTCAGAAACTCCACACAGGTCAGTAGAACTGAAAAGCCTCTTGGAGGGGGGTTAGAAACGTCTTCAAGAGAAGAAATTCAAGTCCAGTTGCCACAACAAGATTACAAGTAATCACTGAATGCAAACCAATGTCACAAACAGAAAAGGAACTCTGTCAGTGCAGTGGCTGATATGAAAATTATGTAAAATATATCTGTGATCGGGTCATCACAAATGATATTCAAAGGTTTCAATGCATTTTGCATAAGGACCATGTTCTTTCTTAACCTTTACTACTTTGAGTTGCTAAACAGTATAAAATGAAATATCCATGACATTTTTTAGTCTTCATTGAAAACATCAATAGTGGTTGGGCTCAGTTGGGTTGAGAAGAGATGCCTTGTGATCCAGAGAATTTACCAGTCAAGCAACAAAGCTAACTTGTGGCTGGTGTGTATAAGTCTTTGTGTGGTACACTTCCAGGTGTGCAGACGCTGCTGCGCTACACATCAGTGTGCTTGAAGCAGACAGCGCTCGGTCTCAAAGTGTCCACGTGGCATCCAGCCAGCACAGTCTGATCAACCCGGCCGCTTCTGTGCCGCTTCTGCCTCGAATTCGTGAACCTGTTGCACCTGACAAAGCCTGTGTCAGCATCCCCACGACTCCTGCTCCCTCCCCGGTAACCAAAGCATCCTTCGGCCTTTACTTTGTCACCAGGAATCTCACACGAGATTCTGTGTGTGGCCCATGGGGCCGGTTCACTTTAGTCTTGACTGGTAGGTTGTTGCTGTGAAATGTTTTCCTATGATAGCGAGAGGAGTTACACCCAGACTACAATAATGCCTTGCCTCCTCAGCTGTCACTCTAGGGGACTCAAACTGGCATGGAGTGTGAGAATGAAATTCCATTGTTCTAAATGAATCCAGTTAGTCACTCTGCTGGAATTAAATACCTGCACATATCTTATTACCTCACTTACCACCTGTCTTACTCGTGACTACCCTGGTGTGTGAGAACCTGTCATTGGGAAGTAATCTTTTGTCATTTAAAATCAGCTGTTATGGGGGATCAAATAGGCTCAGTTTATAAATCTGTTACACCAAGACGATGGTTCTTTAAGGAATCAACAATAGCGAGTGCTAACACTGTCACATTCACCTTTTTAGACCTGCTCCCTGTTGTTCAGGGCCTTGTCCTCTGAGGACTGCTGGGCCAAGCTGCCTGTGCTGGCGTGTTACAGCGACACGGAGGATACCTTCACAGGAGGCCCTTAATGCTGAGCAAAGGACTGTCACTCCTTCGGTTTGCAACCTACAAATGATTATTCATGTTCAATTTCCTGTTCCAAGTATATTTATAGCTCTAATGTGATTAGTTTAATCTGTTTAAATGTCTCATTGCAGTAAATTCAAATGAAAGTTCAACCGAATATATCTATTGTAGTTACCAAAAAAAAAAAACATTAGCCCACTTGTTTGGCCCACTTTAATAAGCCTTTGGTAAATTTCATTTGTCAATGCGTAGGAGGAAGTAAGCTGGCTTTTGACTCTTGATAAATTTTCCTATTGGTAAGATGCTCTGAAGGTTCTCAGTCATTCAGATCATGGTCAGCTGTTGTCAAATCTTATCGTGGCGAGTGGACCTACTTTCTCTCCTCTTCTTTACAAGGATATAAACTAAGTCCTGTTTCCACAGTAAGATTTGATAATGATCGGTTTGATGGGAACGTCTGGATTGTGAAGAATGTGGAACAAGACACATAATTCATTTTGTCCTGACCTTAAGACTTGTCATCTTGTAGCCTGAGCACTATCCTGTGATTGCCGTCCCATCATCAATGAAATGGAGATTTCTTTGTTGAGAACATTTATTTCTGAATAAGCTTATGGTGCAATAAAACAGACTTCTGAATAATAAATACTATACTCTTTATTTAAATATTGTACATATCTGAAAATGCTTTTCTCAGCTTGGATTTGCACCCAAGTGTACACCCAATATAGACATACTCTGGTTGTAACAGAGGAAGAACACATAGATGGGAGACAACTCAAAAGTAAGGGAAGGTGAGTCTGGAACTGCATAACCCACAGCAGCAGTGCTGACATGGAGAATTGCTTTAAAATATTGTTAAGGCTGCTTAGATTGTCTTCAGCGCTATGATGCTCAAAACTCACTGCTTTATCTAAACCTGCTGTTCTGTGCCTATGGGCCCCCTTTTCACAAAGAGATTCAACACTGCAGTCTTCCTGTGGCAACGTGTCAGATTTAGCAGGGAAACAGTCCACAAGATAGTGCAGACTTGTGAACAGTGATCTGAATATCCAAAGAGGGGTCAAGTATGGGAAGGCTTTATCACTATTCCTTGGTGCCTAACCAAGTGCACAAAAGAGGATTTCAGAAGAAAGATGACATACTGCAGGTTAAAGACTTCTAGAGTTAAGACAGCAGGGCATGATGGATAAGCAGTTTTGTCACTCATCACTCGTGGTACTGGGCACAGTTGGAGCAGGCTGTGGGGGTTTTAAGGAATAATGTTGCCAGTGTCTGATACAAGGCAGATCATCAAAGCACTACACAAGATCACATTTCCAGCTGTGTTATAACTGGGGCTTGAAAATGCAATTGATGCAGAATTGAAATCTGCAAGAAAAAAAACGACTTGTATTATGCACCTTTGGTGCAAAGGAGGGCTCAAAGGAAATTCTGATATTTACTACTTCCTTTTAGCTTCTCTCGTTCAATCCCAATGAACAAAGAAGATATAAAAATAAATTTGGTCACTTGACCAACTACTGTATTCAGCTTTTACTTTTTCCACCAGATATACTGCTTCAGAGATTTTGTGCGTTTTGACTCTGACACCAATTCAGCCCAGTGGATATGGAGAAGTCTTTAGCCTTCACCTCCATCTTAAGGACAATAACAACAAAAAGAAGTGCTGAGGAGCACAAGTGCATTCATGCCTCATTCACACACACCTCATGTACTCACAATCAACTTCAGTAGTGACTGCAATATTAAAGGGAGGGCATCTGTTTGACACTGCATGTCTTCAGATACTTTTTGACTATAAAACCCTAATTTGAAAGCGCCTAGTAACAAATATAGTGCAAATCGGACTTGCACTTTTGTGGAAAAGGCAGCTGCTCTCGGTGCACTTATTCAGAACAACAACTTAAATGCCTGAACATCCATCCATCCATTTCATGCCACTTATCTGGGGTTGGGCTGCAGGAGCAGCAGCCCAAGCAGAACCCCCGTTATGCCCTGTCCCCAGCCAATTTGGCCAGTTCTTCCATGGGAATCCTGACAGATTCCAAGGCAAGCTGAGAGACACTGTCCCTCCAGCATGTCCTGGGTCATCCTGACCAGACGCCCAAGCCGCCTCATAAGGCTCCTCTTGATGTGGAGGAGCAAATGAATGAAAATCCTCAACTCTATCTCTAAGGGAGAGCAAGGACACTGTGGAGGGAAGTCATTTCATCTGCTTGTAACCATGATCAAATTCTTTCAATCACTACCCACAGCTTGTGACCTCGGATGACAGTGAAAACATGGATCAACTCCCTTCATCCTTCTCTTGTGAACAAGAGATACTTGAATTCCACCACATCGGGGAGGATCTCATCCCTACCCGGAAAAGGCACTCCTTTTTCCAGCTGAGGACCATAGCCTTGGATTTGGGAGAAGCTGATACAATGCCCAGCTTCTTCACAGTCGGGTGCAAACTGCTCCAGTTAGAGTTGGAGAGCATGGTCAGACGAAGCCAACAGAACCACATCATCTGCAAAAGCCAGAGACCCAATCCTGAAGCCTCCAAACCGGTTCACCTTAATATCCTGACTTTGTTATGAACAAAAGCAGTCCAACAATCATTGGAGATTAATCCAAATCAAACTACATATTGGTGGTCTGTATCAGGAGGTTTGGTACCCATACTCCTAGAGCATTCCCCACAGGATTCTTCGAGGGACCCTATAAAATGCCTTCTCCAAGTCCACAAAGCACATGTAGACTGGCTGGGTGAACTCCCATGCACCCTCCAGGACCCTGCTGAGGATGTTGAGCTAGTCCACTGTTCCATGACCAAAGCGATAATGATGGTTGTCTTCCTGAATCAGAGGCTCGAATTTCTGACAACCCCTCCATCCCGGGACCCCTGAATAGACCTAACCAGAGGGGCTGAGGAGTGCAATTCCCCTCTAGTTGGAGATACAATCTCCGTTTTCCTTTCTCAAAGAGGACTAAAAATTTCAGTACATTTTCCCCAGAACAGTACAGCAATCACACCAGATTATCAAGTATACCTTTCATGCTCTCAAATAAAAGGTCTGATGCTCTTTGAGCACAGCTTTCTAATGATCACCGTTTCATCACATTTGGCAGCCTGTTTATTCAGCCCTAAAGCTGCCTTTTCCTGTGCAGTTCCCTTCTTGACACTTTATCTTTCCCTTCTGGCTACCCAGCACGGGGCAGCTTTAACAGTTGAACACACGTCTGGTGGCTTCATCCACTCTGCCTGAGTCTAAACCTCTTCCCAGTTCTACCACTCAGGGACAGACTACTCATCACCCTCATCTCCAATGTGCCGAATGACTGCTTATCCCAGGCAAAAGGGATTATACAGTGAACCCTTCAGCTCAGCCAAGAGGATGTTTTAGGCCACATGTAGGAGTTTTTGGGGGGGAGCACCGGGCGATGGTCAGCTGAGGGTTGAGGCAGAATAGAGTTGGGACATGCTGGAGCGAAAATTTGATGTCAGTCCTTCATCCTGTCCAGCAGGAATCAAAGCAGTCCATCAGCTGCAGAGGCAGACAGCCCCGTGTCAAAACCATGCAGATTCTAGTCAGTGTATTCTGCCACAATGGACAGCAGCACTGTGATGTCATCTGGCTTTCCTCCTACACAGACAGAGCAAAGCAAATCTTTCGTCAGGATGAGGCAAGTAAAGCACTCCTTGTGTTTTCATCCTGAACAAATTTAGTATTCTTCCCTGTCTTTCTTAAAAAAAACAAGATGGAGCAACAGTTTCTTTAGTTACCTACCTCTTACATTCAGTCCGTTGTCACAGGCAAACTGTGCAAAAGGCGACATGTAGTTGGGATCATATGCTAGAACGTGGGCTTGCTCTGCAATACTCCGTGCAGTCTGCTGGATGCTCTCATAGTTTGAATTCTGAGCAATAAAAAGGATGACATTTTCACACCGTTAATATTACTGACTCAATCTCAAACAATGAAGGGAATTTTTTACCTTTAGTTTCTTCAGCTGTTGCAGGATCATGTAGTCAGGCATGTTGTCGAAGAGCCCATCAGTTGCTGTGAGAATTATGTCACCCAGCTGGACGTCAAAGGAAGAACTGTCAGCAGCGTCTGGACTGCAAACATACACAAACAAAGCAAATTCAGGCATAGAGATAGAGCAAACAAAAGTTGTGAGCCCACAAAACCCTAAGCAAAGACTAATGCACCCCGAGGACGCAACACTCAGACAACTTGGAAAATGTAGTGTGTGCTGTTTAATGCAATGAAAATTGTGATGACCTATACATTAATGAGACAAAACAACCTCTCAACCTCTCAACAAATGGATGGCCCAACACAGGAGAGCCAATTCTTCAGGTCAGGATTCTGGACCACTTATACCTTAATGACAGGGGCTACTCCTTGAAAGACAATCAGTCAATGAAGCCACCTTTATCAAACTTGAGTTGGGACTGTGATTGAACAGAAACAACCTTTCACCTACATACAACACTCTGCTGAAATCCATCCCAAGACCGTTCGAGACACACCTACACAAAGATCTGTTTGCTCCCTGCAACACACCTGGAGAGGTCAACAACCGAAACTAAGCTCAACGCTCTTCCACCCAAGCTTCAGGTCAAGTGAACTGACAAAGAAGTTTTTTTTTGGTTACATTTGTTCATATTTGAACTTCATGTCTTCCTTAACTTTCCATCTTATACACCCTAGTACAGGAAATCTGGCCTGTCTGAAGCGACAGAGTAATCTGGATCCCTGCTCCTGAGTCTATTCAAGAAATACCCACAGATTAGTTCAGATTACTTGATCAGGTGGCAAAAGTGCAAAGATTTATAAGCAGACAACATGGCTATGACGTTAGACTCCTAATTACTTCTGATGTTTCACTCAAACCCTGACAGAAATGTAATCGCATGTTTAGCATGAGGACAAATTTAAAAAAATCACCACATGGATGTTTTGGAAAGGACACTTCCATCCAATAATTCCCGCTGGCAAGGGTGCTGCATGAATAAAACTGCTTGAGTCAAGTTCTGTTCTAGGAAGGAACACATCTTTCGCAGATCCCATCCCTCGCTCAGTCATGGGTGTTAAACAATCTGCATCATGTCCCATGCCTCCAGGTACAACCTTATTTTGGTGTAGCCGGATTTCACATGAAGCTCAGGGTCTCAGAAAGCCTTCTAACAATGTCAAATACTGCTAAAGCATGGGTATAAAACTAAGATCAAAATCTTAGTATCTCTTTGCAAAGTCAGACATACACAACCAGGAAACTTTACTACATCAAAGGATTTGGTAGCTTCCTGAGGTCAGTACTTCTGTGCACATTCAACAACATGTCTAGAATATTGGCCTAATGAGATCAACAATAAAAGTAAACAGCAATGATCATGTGTCTTGAGAAAGTGGTGCAACAGATGAACACAGAAGTAATGCACTGATAATCTCGATATACAAAAATATCACAAAAAGCACTTTGATAGTGCCAACCGTTTAAAGTTAATTAATTCCACCCTGAGAACAGAAATTGCCACAGTCATTTGAAGATGAACCTCAGTGTTCACTATTCTAGATTAAAAAGAAAAAAATAACATATATGTTTATCTTGCAATGGGAGTTAACAAATGTGAAAAGTATTAATAGTATTAATTTAAAGGCTCGGCACAGACGTAAATATATAGTATGTCAAAATATCTAGCTGTAAAGCATAATACAGTGGAAAAAGTTAGACGCATAAGCTCCTTGATTGATTAAATGAGTATGTGTAGGATTATGGCTCTTTTTAAAGCCACATAACTAAATAATTGAACATAATGCTCTAGGAACATGAAGGGCATCGATCAGTGCTTTTGGCCAAAACCATCAAAACTAACTCACTAAGACTACATTAGTTTCGTAACAAAATGCGTATTAACCCAACAATTACACTAAATGTAATATCCTACGGAAACATTAAAATTGACAAACTGCTTTTCAAGTCAACTGACCACTTAAACACCTATTGATATAGTATAAAAAAAAGAGGAGATCAAATGAGGTACCAACGTCCTAAATCAGTTACGCAGTAGTGGTGAAGCATCAGAGGATCTCACTGTGCCCATCCTAATTAAAAGAAATTTCATTATATTAGAGGAGCTACTTACTCTTGACTTATTAGATGTCCACACTCCCACCTGACCTGAAATGTTGTCATGTCAAACCCATCCTGCCCAGGATAAAATTGTGCTTGCATTGAGATACCCTGGTTTAGTGTGAAGTTATCTGAAGTATATCTACTTGTGCTTGTATCTGTAGATTAGTCTTTTCCAATGAAAAAGGATAGCAACATTCCCCTGAAACTGTTCTAATTCAAGCATAATAAATCGGGCCATCTAAAAGATAAATCTAAAATACTATGACATTCTATAACTCTTATGACGTTCTTCAGCAATTTCTCATCTACAATTTTTTTTACAAAGTACTTTTAAGAGGCTAACAATAATCTGCATGGGATAAGAAGAGCCAAGTGGGAAGATGGCTGAGCCGGCAAGAATGGCTGTGGGCACTTCAGTTTGCTCATCAGCCTGCAGAGACTTTGTCCGGGGTGCGAGGGAAAGCTGGGCAACGAGCCATTGCCTGCCCTCAAGTCTACTGGCATATACTGTGCCGCTGCTTAGAACACAACAAAAACGAGGCAGAGCAACACTAGGACCCTGACATCCTGTTACACTACAGTCAATAACAGTGTGTGAGTGGAACACAAAATGTTGTGCAGGGCATCTGCAAATTATCTGACTTATACCATTATGAAAGAGGCAAGTTCTGGTTATATCTAAATTCTTGGCAAGTTAATACCTCCTCCAATATGCAGTATCCAGTTTCATGGAGTAGTTCAGTGGTGTGACGTGCAGCACACTTTCAGGCTAGTGCATGCACCATGTCTCACCTGTCACTGAGGACAGCCCCTTCTGCCCCAGGGGGAGCAATGGACAGCTGGAAAGGTGTGTTGAAGTAGTGCTGCTGCTCATCAGAGCGGTGAACTACTTCTCCTCCTCGAACCACCAGGAAGCCAGAGTCTCCAAGGTTGGCAGTGTGTAGCCTGTGACTCTGCCGGTCCAACACCACAATGCAGGCTGTGCTGCTGCCTGCAGACACATGGGACATGTACAATTACTTTTATTGTTAATTCGGCTGTTCCATTTTCTTTGTCAGGTGTAAATGGCTTTTGTAGATATTCATATAAAACTGCTTTTATTTGAGCCTGTATCACATGCAAGTATTATTTTATGAGACCAGAGACCCCAGGCAAGAAGCAAGATTGGCTGAACAGCTGTGGTTATGTACAGATCAGAGAGCTGCAATTTGTTTGTCATAGATAAGATTGTACTAACATAAAAATAGTCAAATTAAATGAAACTATGTATGACAGTTAATGTCGCAACTCATCGTACATGTATTTTAGATAACCTTTGATCAACTGTATCATCAGATTTCATTTGAATTTTACTTTTAAGAACATAATGAAATCTATTATTGGGTGTGCTGTGCTCAAAATATTATGAAAATCGTGTGATTTGCAAGTTTACAAATGCAAGTAACAAAAAAAGAGAAAACTTTTTACATTAAGATCTGTGCCACATTTAAAGATATTCTTTATATCTGTGTAAAGAGAGCAAAACAGATTCATCACATTCAGGAGAAACAGGACAAAGGTGGTGAAGCTGGAAAACTGGCATGCATTCACAGAAGGGCTTTTAGAAGCCGTTTAGAGCCTCCAGACTCAGCAGAGCTGATGGTTTCATGGGGTTGGAGATAAACCTACAAAGGCACTATTACCTTGCTAGAAACCCAGCAGGCTGTCAGTCCACTTGAATGAAAAAGCTTTTTTTCTCAGCAAGAGCATGTGAGTCGATCACATAATTTTTTGACATATGATCAAAACAAGTTGTGCCTGAAGGTAGATATAAGTATTCATATAAACATCCATATACGGGGTCAGTGGCTGATACTGAGACGTTAGAAAACTAGGAGGCTACTGGCAAATACTGAATGATGGAAATTGATGGGAGATAAATAATGTCAGTAGTGATTTTTGTGAAACTATCAATGATAATTTGCACTGTTTAATCCACAAGTTAGAGAAAACTCAACTGAAAGAGACATCTGCAGTTTTATCTTTCATAAAAGATCAATAACATTTCCATTAAAACAACACTGTTGACACTAAAAGATCATGAATTTTCCTCTTGCCTTTCGACAACTTTGTTGCTTAGCAAGTGACATTGTTAATGGAAGATACCGGTCTAAGAAGATGTTGGCAGACTGATTAATGCCATTGTCTTTATCTCATAAACCATGGCAAAAACATTGTGTTGGTGAGAATTTCTGGACATCAACCATCTGTGAAATGCAGGGAGAACTTAAGCTGAGAGCAGGAGGACAGTGTGTGGCCACACCCTGCTGGTGATTCATCTGGCAATCCAAAATATGCTCACTAGGATCGACCTTCAAAACCCCTCACGCACTGTGACTCACTCTTTTCGATGTTTTCTCTCCAGTTGTACAATTGTACAAACTGTTTGTCTGAAGAACCTTCCATTCCGCCATGAGGAAAAGGGACAATACTATGTTGTTTCCCCAGCTGCACATGTGATAGTGTGTTGGACAAGAACTGACACACATACCAATTTGTTCCCTAAACATCTGATGCTACATGTTTGTGCAAGCTTATTTACAGTACCTTCAAGAGGTGGAATGATGTAGGAAATGGATTGTGAAGTGACAGGCATAGACACAGGGTGTGGCTCTTCTGATTCATGATTCAAAAATCTCAATTAAGCCAGCTGCAGACCTCAGATTAGAACAACATTCTGATCAGAACCCAATGGAAAAATTTACTGGTTAATTGCCAGGAAGGCAACCACATGGGTTGAATTTATTATTGAGACTTGATACCGATCTAAAACAATAAAGAGAGTTGTGAAATGGTATAAGCCCAAAAGAGAAATATCAAGCATGCCTAAATGTACCCTATATTAATGAAAAAGTATGTGATTCCCCCCCCCCCACACACACACACTTTCCTGAGGCGTCTCTCACCCAGCAGTGGCACTTTGTTCTGCAGCAGCTCATAATAGCTGGTGGTGAGGACTCCCACAGGGTTGCTGGGAACAAAACGTCCTTCCTTCACTAGCCTCTCACACGTCTTCATCAGTGTACCTGAGAACTGGGAAGGGTCCACACCATAGTCCCTCCAACCACCTACTCCATCTGCCACACCTACAGACAGGCAAACATTTCATTTAACACTGCACTTTTGTTGTTATGCATATTAAAGAGACATTATTTACCATATTTATTAGGAAAATTTCAAAATAATACATAAAGAGCTAATTTTTCAAGCACATCATACTGACTTTGAAGTTGCATTATTAAACATTCAAATTTCCCATTGGATTTTGAAAACAAGTGACCAAAAATGTTTTTTGCAAATCAACGTTTGATTTAAAGCTGCAGCTGCAGAAACAAACATCTGCCAGACAATGATCCATATCTCAATGTTGTAAAATTATGTTTTACTACTTCTCTAAATCTCAGGCATTCCTTGATACAATATGATATCTATTTTACCCAGACTTAGGACAGAAAAATGTACAAAGCAGACACTAATTGCAAATATGAACCCAACATTTTCTGTTTACATCTTAAGCTATAGGCAAGCAAAGAAGCAGACAAAAGAATATCTTCTCAGTCAAAATGTTCTCATTAAGATAATTGAAAAAATAGGTGTAATATTGACCAGGTAATCATTTCTGACATTTACACAACATTATTATCAACTGCAATGCCTTGCAACAGCAAAATGTATATGAACAATTGGAGTGTTCATCAAATGCATCAAAAAAAAAAAAAAAAAAAAAAAAATCAAGAACAATGTTTCAAGGAATGCTGGAAGTACTGAGAATGGCATTTCAGAACGAGTTTAGTGTTGTCCAATTTACATTTCAAGCGATTCCTGGCAATGGTGAAAATGTCTCTTCCCAACTATAAAGTATGTGAACTAAACATATTCAACACAGTTATCTGAGATGCTGAGAATGTTCTGAATCAATCTAAAAGTAGTGATCATAACCAAAAACCTGCAAACCATTGTATCCTTAAAGAATATCTATATATGTACATATAAACAGCGATGGGTTGGAGAGGCCTGTTCTCATATGAACGCTTAGTCGGATCCGAGCCGTTCTTAGAATGGAAACTTTAGTCTAATTACTCCCAAGACGCGGCATCTGCACCGCTGACCATACATGGATGGCACCGAAAATTCTCCACAGACTGAGGCGGAAACAAAGGCGCTGTCCTGCTTCGCTAAAGACCTCCACAAATAACAATACCTCTGTAAAAAGAATTTAGTGACTCCGACGCATTTCTGTACTTTTAAGATAAGTGCCAAACAACAGGGCTGTACCCCTGCAAAGCTGTTAGATAACAATAGGTAGTCGACATATAAGCTGTAAGGAGGCATTTCAGTCTGTCGTGGATGCAACACGCGTTGCATCGCATTGTACTCCCAACATACAATTGAGAGGGAAAAAACAGTCAGTCAATGCTGAGGGTTCACCCTTTCAATTGTGACAAATGTGCATCGAGATTTAAGGTAGTGCAAGCAAACAAAGCGAAAATCCCCCGGTTAAGGTTCCCCCCGCACTACACATGGGACGTGACTCACCCAAAACATCCGCGGATCTGTGTCGGGCGATGAAGCACGCGTCGTCCCCATAGCACATGCCTTTCTTCAGAATACCTATACGAAAATCTTTGCCGAAGCCGCAGCTCGCTGTCACCAGGCTGTAGTCGCGGCTGTCTGTTTGAGAAAGTCCGCCGATGACAGCTCTGGCAACCAATCTACCGTATGACAGCACGGACAACATCACCTACACTCCAGCTCTCACCACACAAACCGGCTAAGCTAGCCGATTCGCTAGCTTACCGTCGAAATGAGCTCACAATGTTAGAGAGCTAACCCAACGGGCTGAGCTAGCCAAACACCACAGCCGCCAACAGTCGGGGTGATTACATAGAGAATGCCGCTCGTCTTTGGATGAAAAAAAAACAAAGATAAACACTCAGGGCGCTTTACCGTCGTGCCACTGAGAATAACGAAAAATCACAGAAAACCGCCTTTTTCATGCCAAAGAAACGCAAAGTGTTGGCTCGTCGACGCCATCGCGCCAGTTATGCCCTTCGAGACGTTCTACAAATTGTTTCGGCCTCGTGCATTCGGCTCTGCGTGCACGGTCTTGTGACTGCTCTGACGTCACACACCATTACGCAATCGAGATGTCCTTATAAGGAAACATCACTTTGCGTTTATCGTCTAAACGGTTCCCTTATCCGTAGACACAGGATTTTTAACGCCCGTTAAACTCGAGACAAACAATTGACTTCATCTTCAAATAGAGAATAAAAAATGAGGGGAAATAATCACATATTTATGCAGGAACAACGATAAATTTAAAAATATACCTTTTCAGTAAGCAAATTCCCTGTGCGGCATTTCACACACCAGGATCAAAAGATCCGTGGACTGTTAAATTAACCCCGATTACCTCCAACATCCATCATATTCTGTCTCCCTCTTGTGGGTATATTCTGGTTTAATGTGTAGTCAGAAAGAAAGAAAGAAATGAAGCACTGCACTTTGCAACGTTGTATATCAGTTTATATTGTGATTCTTAAAAAGCAAAAGTTAATGAACAAATGACATTCATTTACAGCATTCCCCCTAAAACACACTCAAAGTTTATTAGAAAGATTTAGACAAGAGTGCTCCTTTATTTTCTTAATTTAGCACAAGACTTGATTTAAAAACATGAAGATGCAGTGAGTCAATTCCCAATGACATTGATAGTAAATAAAGTTTTACAGAATAGTTGTGTGACTTTCCCTATTGGTTTTATAGCCATTGAATACCCACATTGGACAGTGAAGGGGAAAAAGATGAGAAATGACTGAAAGATGAAATAAAGTTGAAAAATTGTGCACAGCTTCAAACAAGGCATTCCTGTGCATATTAGCATTATTGTTACATCTTTCCTGATTGAACAGTCATATGTGGCAAAGACTAGCTGCAAAATGGAGTGCAAAACACCTGAGGTTTTTCATGGTGACGTATCAATTTACCCCTGTGGACAAAACAACAAAATATTTTGCTTTCATCTGGTAGGAGTGGATATCTTTTCATTATTGGCAATAAGAAGGATAGCACATCCTTCAAATGCAGGACGAAAGCAGAAGAGTGAGACTCCCAACACTTTATTCACACCCCTTCCCTTTATTTCTTTGCTTGTTTGGTGACCATGTTCCGAGGAGGAGTGACTGGACGGCTGCCGTTGGGCTTTTTCTTCTCAGCAGGTTTCAAAATCTACAGATACAGAACAGAAAGTTAAATGACAGCTATTGGTTGTAAAAATACACATTAAAAAGACTTTATTTGGAAGATCTATTTTTCTGTTTCAGATTCAAAGAACAAATTCTGGCCATTGTGATGGTGGTTAAGTCTTAACTTTAAGCACTATTAAATAAACTGTACTGAATTGAAAACAAGAAAAAGGATTATTCAAATAAGTTTTGTAGTTTACTATCTTGAAATAAGAGAGTCCTGATTGAGTGTAATCTGAAATTGATGTGGACACATATCATATTTTGATAGCATTTCTAATGAATATTGATAATTGAAAGAATTATGATTTTGTTCTCTCATTCTGTTTGGTGGTCTGCCCTTTGCTCCATGTTAATACATTCATCATTCTGCATCAATTAATAGGAAGTTGCTTACTTACTCATATTTTATATTTACTGAATAAATGTGGTACCCCCTTTAAAGGTAAAAGCAGTTAAGATTTAGATCAATTAATCCACCTCTGTAGCGAACTGCTTTACATACCTATTAGCAACAGCAATTGTTTGTAAATCCGTAAACAACTTTACAAAATCACCAAACATATTATCCCGAAATAAACAAGTAAGCATTTCACCTGAAATGAGCACATGAGGGTCTCATCCACACTCATCATGGCTCCAGCATTGTCAAACTCCCCGCAATAGTTGGGTGCTGAGAACAATGTCACAAGCTGCCTCTTTGCAAAAAACTCATAGCCGTCCTCAACAACCTGCCAACCAGACGGCAGTCAGTATCAACCAAAGCTATTTTGAGAGATTTAACCATGACAAAAATGCAAGGGCGCTCAAAATGTATGATTGAATGTTTCCAGTTAACAGAGCACAGTGTTAATGACATGCACTGTTAACTACAAGATGATGCCAGCGTGTGAGGAATGACAGATACAGGCTGGTGCACTCAGAATGTGATGTCCTGTCAGTATGTACAGTGAAATGTCACAGTTCCATTTTTATCTAAGAGTGAGGGGACATTGATTACCTGATGGGCACGACAGATCAGATCCAGGTCATGCTTATGTAGGAACTTGGCTACCACCTCGGAGCCGAAGGTAAACGATACACCCCTGTCATTCTCCCCCCAGCCCAAAACATCCTTGTCTGGATCAGACCAGAGCAAATCACACAGCAGACCCTGGTCAGGCACATCAGTGGGACGCATGATGCGCCTGATCTGCTCCATGGACTGAAGGTCAGGTGAGAGTCCTGAACAAGAACAAATAAACACATGGATATTAGGTCGATATCTGTGACAAGTAGGTGAAGCCCACGTCAGTGGGCAAAATGCAAACACAGCATTTCTCAAGGGCAAACATGAGTGGCTGACGTCAAGGGTGGACTACTTTGAACTTCTTCTGTTCCTGTCGGTTTTTCCCTTCAGGGGTCGCCACGGCGAATCAACCTTCTCCATCTAACCCTATTCTCTGTATCCTCCTCTCTGACACCATCTAACTTTATATCCTCTCTCACTACATCCATAAATCTTCTCTTTGGTCTTCCTCTAGACCTCCTGCCTGGTATTTCCAATTCCAGCATCCGTCTACCAATATATTCACTATCCTTCCTCTGTACATGATCCTACCATCTCAGTCTGGCTTCTCTGACCTTCTCTCCAAAACATCTTACGTGTGCTGTCCCTCTGATGGACTCATTCCTGATCCTATCCATCCTCATCACTCCCAAAGAGAACCTAAACATCTTCATCTCTGCTACCTCCAGCTCTGCTTCTTGTCTTTTCTTCAATGCCACTGTCTCCAAACCATACAGCATTGAAAGGTGGACTACTTTGGACATCAGGTATTAAAACAAACCACAGGAAATTACACTGACAATTTAGAATCAATAAATAAAAGACCCACCTCCATGGCAGCAAAATATTTTCTCATCAACAATGGCAGCAATAGGAAGGCAGTTAAAACAATCTGTGAAAGTCTTCCAAAGTTTGATGTTGTATCTTCGTTTACCTTCAAGAATGAAAAGAAAAGGCACTGCATTATAAAGTAACATCCAGGCAATTTGAAAACATTTTTGTGCTGCTGGCTTAACTAAAGAGTCTTACTGGAGAAACAAAACATGAAATATATTCAAGTTGAATTACTCACACTCATCATAAAAGCCATATATTCTGTTGATTGAAGCACACTCATGGTTTCCCCTCAACAGGAAGAAGTTCTCTGGGTATTTGATTTTGTAGGCCAGCAGAAGACAGATTGTTTCCAAAGACTGCTTCCCCCTGTCCACATAGTCTCCCAGAAAAAGGTAATTGCTCTCTGGTGGGAAGCCCCCATACTCAAAAAGCCTCAGAAGATCATAGTATTGCCCATGGATGTCACCTGCAGAAGATAATTTAATGGTGGAATTAGGATAGGATTTTAGGCTCATCTTACCATTGTCGCCTTTTTGAGATGCTTGCATGAGCAGACACTTTTTACCATTAGCTATTTTCATTGTATAGGCACAACTTACCACAAATCTTGAGAGGTGCCTCCAGCTCCAGAAGTATGGGTTGACTGAGGAAGATCTCTCTGGACTTGAGGCACAATCCGCGAATCTCATTCTCCTGCAGCTGTACATTCTTCCCAGGTTTTGCTCCTCTGACTGCATCAGGACCCGATAATACACGTACGCGTATTTACGGGGCCCCAAACAAGCACATTCTCAACCCGAGAACAACTATTGTACAGACTGACATTTACGTCACTCATTGAAAATCTGACGCGAGCTAGCTTTTATGTCTTCATTGTGAAGCTGTTGACAAACACGCCAAAGCCAGCCATCCTCCTGCAATTCGCACAAGTACATTCGCATACAGATGTTTCACGCGTCAGACCTGATATATCGACACGTACTTACCTTCTAAAAGACGTTGGATTATACTGTCTATGTTGAGTTTGTCAACATCAGCCATTTCAGCGTTGCTGTTAATGAAACAGATTCAGTCAAATCTGGGTCTCGGCGTTGACACACTACTAGAGGCTAGCACGGTCTAGCTATCCCAGCATTAGCAAACCGATGTTAGCTTGGTCGATTTCCGGCTGAGGGTTAAGATGTTGGAGTTACCCTGTTACGATTTAGCTGCTCGATGATACTTTGGAGAACCTAATAAGCTACTTCGACATCACAGTAAACAAATCTTGATCGATGGCTGGAAAGGACAAATAAACGGGGAATTAAAAAAATCGTCGTACGCCAGCCGAAGGTAGCGACAATGTCCCGATTCTGTTTTTCTCTGCCGCACCTTGTACAGGCAAGTAGCGGTTTCAAGGAGGTTGCAAGTGGCTGCGAGGTTAATACCGCCCCCTGCTGAACTGGAAGTACAACGTGCCCAGGACACCACACTGAAATGAAAAGATGCACAGGGTTTGAAGTTCTAAAATAATCAGTGGTGTCCATTTATATCTCCTGCACTTTTATATTCTTTTCTATTATAAGACATCCCAACTTTCAATGAATACTGAGTAATTTTGATTGTATAACCTGCATATACACAGATCATGTACGATTTTAAGGGACACATAAGTAGGAGTGGCAAGATGATTTTCATAAATTAATTCAAACTTCTATGTGATCCTAAATAGTCTGATTTAATAACAATTATCACATTGTATTAAAAATGAGACATTTTCAGGGAATTCAAAACACAGCTAAAAATCTGTCAAAGACCAAAAATTAAAATATAAAGTAATTATAATAAAAGAGAAAAATCTAAAAATGTGAACTGTATGACATTAATATTCTTGTGTTTTTTATAGATTTCCATGATCTGCTTGTTTTCATCTTTTTCCATATTTACTGACAAAATCAAAATCAAAATGGATGCATTTTATTGAAAATCTCTTATTGTAGAATTAATCAGAACAAAATTATAAAGGAATCAATTAAAATTGGCAACAATGTTAAATATGATAAGAAATGACCATCATAGTCAAGAAAAGCAATCTGTTTTTACATGTTTTCATCAATCACGAGGATAGAAAGTGTCATTAGACTCTGACATGTTGTGGGGAGTGACTTTAAAAAGTGTACATTGACCGATTTACATGACAGCGACTGTTACCATATATGACATGTGTGATGTCAGAGGCTCAGCTCGTCCTGGGTTGATGGTGTCAGTTGTATAAAATGGTGCATGCAGAAAGCAATAGCACAAAGAGGACATCCCTAAATAGACACTGGACATCTTTAAAAGCCATTCGTCATGGAGAGATTCGAATAGGGCAGCCATAGACCAGTACTGGGTAATGAGGGCAGCGCTTCCTTTTGGCTGATAGTGTAAATCAGATGGCGCCTTTTTGGAATTTATTCTCTCATCAGTTCTTTATTGCCTCTTCTTATTTTTTCATCAATCAACATTGGATTCTTTTGTCCAATAAGCCTTTATTTGAATGTTTTATCAAGCAACTACATATACAGTGTTAAACATATATGTAAAGCAAGATCACATGACTTTTTGGCTAGGAATCTGTGTGATAGAACACATGAGAAGATTTTGCTATAAATGTGACAGCCGAAAGTTCCATCTTATTCCTGATCTTTCTCTTCTCCGTGTGTGATGACGTAGACCAGGTTCTTGTAATCTAGGTTCCCCGCAACATCAGGGGGAAAAGCAGCAAACATCTGTTCCATCTAGGGGCAATAGGTGAGCATTGAAATGCACAGACATTATTTGTTGAGCAGGTCTATGAACAGCACAAGATTGGGTCTTACTTCTTCAGCCGAGAATCTGTCCGCCTGGGTGGTCAGCATATCTGTCACACTGTAAAGAGAAGTAACTATGAAGAGCAGAGCAGTCACTCACCATCATCAAGGCTTGAGTCGGTCACTTACAAGTCTTTCTTCAGTGTTCCTTGTCCTTCCGGATCAAACACTTTGAAAGCATTTAGGATGGTTTCCTCCGGGTCGGCCCCTAAAGACAGCAAAAAACAGTTCCGAGGAGGTGGAAATGTGATTTTCTTTTAAATACATTTCCATAATCTCTTAAGTTCTAGTTACATAAAAATGTTGTGCATGAGTTTCCTCACCTTTAAGCTTCTCTCCAAACATTGTGAGAAAGACTGTAAAATTAACTGGACCTGGTGCTTCTTTCAGCATTTCATCAAGCTCTTCCTGCTTGACATTTAAACGACCTAGAAAAATAGTAGAAGATAAAGTGAACAAGTTTTTATGTGCTGCAGGTAATTAGATCGACCCATGTATAGGTAGAATGACTTTATCTGCTGAAAATGGCCTTTCACCAACATATACAATTATCTGTACAATGTGTGATTTTAAAACTGAACAAAGATCCATATTTTCAATACACACACTTATCTATCTATCTATCTATCTATATATATATGTGCATGTGTGTCTGTGTATATGTGTGTGTGTGTGTATATATATATATATATATATATATATATATATATATATATATATGTATAAAATCCGTCTACTATATCTACATTCCCAGAGGGCACCCAGCAGGACAAGTTATTAGGTGTTTCTTTTTGGTTGAATGTAGGTTGTAAAGTCCAATGTTATGATCTATGATACAGCTAATTGGATTAAGACACTGACAACTGATGCCACTCATTGAGTGTTGTATTCTGGTTCAGTCACAAACATAAATCCAACATCAGCCTGATTTTCAGTACAAACTAAATTGTTACATCAGTCCAGCATGTTTCTGAAAATAATGTGACGTGTTGTTTCTGAACAAGCTATTGTCATTCTGATAATAAATTGGTGTCTTTCTAATATTGAGTCCCCATCTGGAGCAGCTAGTATTGCGAGAAAATACAGCAGTTGCTGGTTACATTACTGTGCATCTGAGGAGACATCTTTGAAATGATAATTTTGTCCAACCAACAGTCCAAAACCCAAAGATCTTTTTAAATGTGGCCTCTCAACTAAACGATGACTTGATCTCACCCAAAGCTGCAAATGTGTCCCTCAGGTCATTCTTGTCGATGAAACCGTCCCTGTTTTGGTCCATGATGGTAAAGGCCTGCAGAGGAGTAACAGTCACATACTGTGTTCCTGAGCCTGCACAGTGTACAAGATCTAATTCAGTGTGAAAGAATCATTTGCCAGATCACTGACTTCTTTGAACTCTTGGATCTGGGCCTGCTCGAACATGGAAAACACATTGGAGTTGGCTCCCTCAGCTCTCTTCTTTGCTTTCTTTGGTGACTGTGTGGTTTGACAGTGACACTCTAATTAGATCCAGCACCAATGATGCAGTCCTCACCAGGCTGCCTTCTTCAGCCCGGCTCATTATCGGTTTTATCTGACACTCGTGGTAACAAACCTTTCACCAAACTGAAACAAATGCGGGGGCATTAATTGCTTGATGGGTGAGGTTTATATGGGGCATGCATTTCATTAGGAGGGATTACAAATGCTGTCAGTTTGTTACGCAAATATTTACTCGGGCCGCCAATTTAGTGAGAATGCAGATGGTGCCTGGAGAGGGTGTGGTCCACTGCCCCACTCCCATAGTCACAGGATCGCATGGGGGATTACTCTATGGGGCCTGGGTGATGACAGGATGGTACACTGAGCCCTTTTTGATCGGAAATCCCTCAGAGGCAAGGATTATGTCTAGTTATTTACATGACTGCCAAGGAAGTGAGGAAAAACAGCACAAGTGGATGCAGAGCAGTGACATCATATTGCTTGGATTCACGGGCCTCTTGACAGCTGCTGTCTAACCCTTGTTGTGGATTAGCTCTCTGGCAGTTGTGCGTATCTCACATAGACGGGACCTCTGGCGCTCGCCTCCCAATTATTTCTTTATTTTGTTCTAAGAGGATTCCAACATCTCATGGGACATGATGCAGAATTAGCACTTTCTTGCCCTCCGAGTGTCTCTCTTTCTCAGCCAATAGAAACTCCCTGTTGCTAAAATGTTTTCAGTTCATTTTATTGTCATGTTTGTGACCTGCAACCTGTTGATTCGTTCCTTTCCTTTCCTTTTCATACCATTAAAATTTTTTCTTTAAATTTTACAGATTTTCTTTCCATGCATATTTTTCTTCACTCAGTTTGATTATTGTCCTTGCTGTTCATCCTTTCCATGTGTTGTTTCTGTTGTTTAATGTTGTTCCTTTCCCTCTTATCATTTCCTTTCCTTTTGTGGTATTGCTCTTTAATTCCTTTTTCTTCCCTGAACTCACCGTCTTCTCCTCTACCTGGTTTCCTTTCTTTTTCAATTCCAATCCTTTGATCTCCTTTAGATTTGTTTACTTTCCCTTACTCCTCTTTCTCACAACTCTCTACTTTCCTCTACTTACTATTGCCTTCCCTTTTTTTTACATTTTCATTAATATCAACAGATCAATGCCATCAATAACTTGTCAATAGGACAGCTGTGGTGTTGTCGTATTGATGATTTTAAAAATTCCCTATTCAGCACCCATAAGCCTTTTGATGTTGCACATATTGATTGATTATCACTGGTGCGATTAGAGCAAGACACCAAGACAAGCAATGACTACTAAAACCCACAAATCTAAGGACATAAATGCAACGCCCCCTCTCTGTCCTGTGGCTCTAAACAAGATGAAACAACAGTGCGAGCGAGCGGCCATCTCCACTCACCATGTTTCTGCAGTATCTGGATGAGTACCAAGCAGAGTCCTGGCTGCTTTGTGACGGAGTAACACTGAAAACAAGGGGTAGATATAGTATCCCCTCTCCCCTCTGTGCTTACAGCCTATTAATACTCCATGCCTTCTTTAGGAAGAGAACCAGGTAAAGAGGATGAACCCCATTTGTCAGACTCAAACTGCATGCAATTCAGGGATAAGAGCCAAACACACATACCCCATAAGTGAGACCCAAGAATAACAATAGGACATAGCTTTGGCTCAGGGAGGGAAGGACAGTTGATGAGATTCATCATCCAGCTGTCCATTTGCTGCTCCAGTGGGAACAATGGTACGCTATGGTGGGAACTATTTCTTCGTAGCACAATGAATGCAACTGTTAGCTAATACTCTGTGAACCCCAATAAGACTTGATCATAAACAGAATGCTTTGCCATTGTGAACATGCCATTTGGCTGGTGGACTGTGCATGCAAGAAGCCGCACGAATAATAATCATGGGGGAATCACACCATTTTGTCCTGAAATCTTGGATGTTGCCTGAATTCATTGTTCTGAATCTCCTCTTCTTTTCCTGGCTGTGGATTGCTCCTTGGAGACTCTACCTGAGGTTTTTCTGTTGTTTCTCAGTTAAACCTTTTTTTCCTTCTCCCCACATCACTTGGGGGTCAAAAGAACCGGGGTCACAGAATCAGAGGGATTCACAAGTTTCAACAATACAAATAAAATATGGGATCTTCAATGTGCAGAGACAAACAAAATGAAATAATGTGTCAGGAGAGGTCAAGACTCCACAGCCCCATATAATCATGAGCCTTCCTTTGTTTTAAAAAAATAAATCCATCACCATAGAGGGGGAGAGGGAAGGGAAGGCAAAACTCCAGACAAGAAGCCTTTAAAAACAATTTACCATTAATCATTAAGCAAGAAACTACATAACAAATTACAAAATTTGTTCACACTAATGCACCCCTAACCAAACGAATGAGCAACTCATTAAAATCCCAAAATAGGGTTGTGTATGTTAAAACACACACATAACTTCCATGTGTACCCCTCCTGCACACATCTACATGCACTACTGCAATTTGTTGGGATTTCAAAGTGTCTGGTCTTTATTATGGTGGCTTTTGACTTTTAACCCTTTCATGTGGCCGCTCCTACAGCATACTCTCACTGCCTCACATTTTCTGAACAGGCCAACAATTATTATTTTAATGCATTTGAGGGGAACTATTGATTATTGTGCCTTCGTGCCTGCCTCTCAACCTCAAGACCAATTTCACAAGAGATGGATGGGACAATAACACATACAACAATCTCTTCTGTTTATTCATTGTTGCATTTCACGCACAACAGATGCAACGGCAAGGGACAGAAATGAGGTTCGATCAGCTCTGAAACTGTTAAAGCATAAATACATGTCACTTAAGTATATAGTAGGTTTTAATATTTTCTGATTTAACTTGGATAAAATAGTTAATCTCTCCCTGCTCTTCACCAATAACCCAACATGTATGCAGCGCTTCCAACATGATGGAGAGGCTTCTAGGGTCGATTCTGAAGTATGGTTGTAAAAACAGCAAAAATGAAAGAAGAAGGGAACGACTGTCTAATGATTGTCTTGGTGTTCACTCACTGTGCCTTCTTCATGTTATCCATCCATCATCTGCCACTTATCCTGCACTCAGGGTCGCTGGAGCCTATCCCAGCTGTCACAACAATAACAATTGGAAAAAAAAATAAATTGGGAAACAATCGCACAAACAGACAAACAACACTCAGTCACTCATTCATTCAGGGTAATTTTCCCAATTAATTTGCTGAATGTTTTCAGACTGTGGAGGAAACCCATGCAGACACAGGGACAACTTGCATACTCCACACAGAAAAGAATTGAACCTGGGTCCTTCGTTCTGTGAGGCTGAAGCACTAACCACTGTTCCACCGTGCCGCCCCTTCTTCATCTCAGTTATTCCTTATTTACATGAACATCATCCAGTGATATCATATCATCCAGCAATTGATGATTTGTACTTTAAAGACATTGATCTATCTATCTATCTATCTATCTATCTATCTATCTATCTATCTATCTATCTATCTAGATGTCTGTCTGTCTCTCGAACGTTCCGTCTGTCTGTCTCTCTGTCTATCTGCTATTAGACAGAAGATTGAGAGGAAAAGACAAAAGAAGTCATATTAAAGTTGAAAAAAATCTGAATTTACGTGTTCATAGTGTGTACTTTATTAATTACTTTTAAAAATATTATGTCTTTATATTTTTTCGTCTTCTATTATTAACAACAGACTGTGTTTTCTTGCATAAAGGCTGCAGCAGTGTCAGAGTTATGACTGTGCTGCTTTCGCAAATCATGCAACAGCACTCAGTGGGATGATTAGAACTTTAGGAATTTGCTAGATAACATGTCCCTTTTTCATTGTAACTTAATGAATCTTTATATATTGTGTGCGGAAAATAGACTCTTCTTTCACAAAAGATGTTCAGAAACATTATCATAGCTCATTCAGAACATTAGTTGAGACAGGAATTCAGGGAGTTTACGATGCTGTTAAAAGGATTAAGGATTCTGTCCTGTGGCCATGGTTATTGTTGTTGAATGTGCTTGACAAATGTTTGACACAACTCGAATTCTTACCAAACATAGTTTAAGATGAAAAATGAATATTTGACTTTACATTTCGATCTTAAAAAGGTGTCCTTCTGCATCTTCTAGACTCCTTTTCTGCTTTCATCCCCTCACCATCTGTTTACATCTCTCCTCCACTAGGTAGTGCCAGCAACACAGCATTCAAAGCTAGATCCGCTCAAATTATTAGAAAATCCTACATACACTGCACCTCATGGTTCCACTTTCTCATATTTTAATTCCAAATAAATACTACATTTTCTATGCAAAATAGTTTTAAGGGGACTACAGTCTATTTTGTTGCAATAAAATCACCTGGGAGATCTGCGTCTTACACCAAATTAGGTATTTCATGATGCTGATATAATTTCTATGCAAAAAAATTGCATGATATGACCACGTTTCCGAATGAATATTTTAATAAACCTTTATGTGGTTTGCTAATCACCCGACAGAATACTCCTTATCGCAAAATGGAAGTACAAGTGCAGTTGCAAAGTGTGCAAATAAACAGAGTTTTGGTGTATATTCTAGCCTTAAACACAATTTTTGAATAATGTAGAAATATTTTAATTAATCATCATTCCCTCCGCAATATGACTGTTAGGAAGGCAAACTGGATATGGAAACTGGTGCTCGTCATATTTTGTCAACCTTGATTTTCTTACATTGTTAATACAAATGTAGTGATGCAGAATTTGTAACCTATAAATGCATGAAATTACACATCTCCTTCGTGAGTATAGTGAAGTGGAAAAGTCTCACATGCGTTTTTTTCTTCTTTTTTTAAATAAATATCCTTACTTATCCATCTTACTCTTCAGCCACTCCAGGAAGATACTTTCATTCCCCAGCAATGTGACAGTGTCAGCATTTTCTCCACCACACACAGTGGTTTGAAATCCCTTGTCCAGTCACCTCATCAAAATCTTCGAACCGCATCTCCCCTTGTCCTCACTTCAGGAAGTACTTTAGATTAATCTGTTTTGTGTTTTAATTTGAAGGGGTTGTCGAGGTTACAGGAGGAGGCCCGTGGCGCCTCACTAAAGACGGCTATGAAAGTCAGGTCAAGAATGTTTTCAGGACTGTAGGACTGACTGTAGGACTGACTGAGGCCTTCGGAGACTTTGCAACTTTTTTACAGAGGCTGAATTAAGGGGTGATGAATGAAGTATCGGCCTTTGAATTTACAGACTGTTGGGTCGACTCTCATCCCATGGAGTGTAGATCCCCTCTGTATTGTTCCTCCGTGAGAATGTCTGTGTTGCTAGATTTGCTAAGGGGTGTGGTTTGAAGGGAGCAGGGTGTCCTGTAAAGCACAGAGACAAGGTCATGGAATCAGATGAGACAGTACTCTATGTCCCAGAGCAGAGACTCAGTCTGCTCCGGCGTCACTCCTCATCACCAGCTGCCATTTTACCTCTCTGTTGGAAGTCACTCTTTATTAATCTAAATGAAAAATGATAAACCTATTTTGGGCTTGAAACACAAAATATGGTGTTGGGTGAGTAGAAGCTAACGTAGGGTTCAAAGTTTTAAAGAAACAAGAAATATTCTAGACGATATGAAAACAAGTGTATATTTAACAATTCATCAGGTGAGAGGCCTCTGGTCGTAACTGTGAAAAAAATGTTTACAGTTAGCATTTAAAAGCTTTGAATACTGGCAGGAAACCGCAAGACGGTCAAGACAAAATTACCCTTAACATGAACCTTAAAGTTGTATACAAAGGCAGGAAATAATCCTGATTATCTGATGATTAACAAGAAATAATTCAAAGATTCACATGACACTGATAAATATCAACACAACACTACCAAGGACATTTACAGAACTGTTTGAAGCACTCTTTCTGTTTTTGAAAAGAACCTGAGGGTCAGAGCAATGATCCTGCATCAGTTTTATCCTGATTAAAATCATTAATGCCAACATTGAAAATATTACATTTACATATATGGCAAGAGCGTGGGTCACTTTACCAACACTGATTTATTCAGTTCAGTGTTGATTCAGGATTCATGCTTACTTTTGAATCACTTTTTTTCTAAATAATATGAAGAAATACATGAAAAGAAAGAAGATGTTTTCTTTTTCATAAATTCACTAATCATTTTATCCTCAGACACCCCTCCCCATTCATTGCAATGTTCCCTGGTGCTTCACTTTCCTTCTTATTACATTCGAATCTGGCACTTTAGCCTCACCCTGGAGCCACAAACAAAATGAAATAAGCAAAAACTTTTAATAATCTCTCCCCTCATGTGTTTGTCTATGACAAAGGAATATGTCATTATCCCCCCGAGGCACTAGAAATATGACTCATGGAGATATTATTTTCTCCCTGACACTGTTTTTCTTATGCGGTATCAGCTGGAGGCTGCTGGTCACGGCGCTGGGTACGTGATCAGAATGTGGAAAGTGGATTAAACCCCTAGATTTTATAGATACCCTCACTCGGCCATAATGACATAATTAATGGAGGTAATCACACAATGTTCATCTGCACATAACCTTGCCTGTAACACTGATGTCAGCAGGGGGAGCAGCTCTCTACGGCACCCCCCTGACCAGAGGTGGGAGTTATTTTAGGCACACAAAGACCACCCTCGTGTTTGATTAAGTGAGAGTACAATATAACACCTGACAGTTTATCCGCTGGGGTGAAATCATATCTATGAGAAAAAGACTTAAAAGGATGTTCATATATTTTTAAGGTGTTTGGTTGAACGCATGCACGCGTGTCGAGATATTATTATGGATTCTATATCGATGCACGTGATCAAAGAATCATGCGCAGGTTAACGCCACCTGGGGCTGCAAAACAATGACAATCAAGCCAATATATAACACTGGAAAGTATGGAATAGTATTAAATCAGTAATCATTGATTGACACCACTACAGGCACATTGTTTATGCGTGGGTTGACTACGTTTAAATTGACACTTCATTGAAGGCATCCTACACTTAAAACTTGGAATGATAAATACTAAGGAGTTTGATAATGAAGAAATTACATTCAAAAAGCAACGATAAACCAACCGGATTCAATGCAGCTGTGATAATACCGGCACTTTCTGGGGATAGTTTTCTCCTTCTGTGTCTGTGCTTATGTATTTAATCCCACGGTGAAAAGTAGGCTTGGCTTAATTCCCTGAACTCCTCTGATCTACACATCACCTTTTTTTCTTCTTCTCCTCGCTCTCCCCCTTCTTTTTTTCCCAGACGCTATTGATCAACCCAGAGCTTTACGTCACTATTGATAACTTTGCCAAAGTAACATCAAGTGCAATTGTCCAGTTCACGTCGCGGGCGGAGGCACGGATACTACAGCTCTATACTCCCCCCTCACAAAACTGGGCAGTTCACCGCAAAAATGACTTTTTTAAAACCGTCTTACTTCCACAAATCATGTTGGTAGACTTCTTGTCAAAGCGAGCGTTGGTAAAGTGTTACTGTTTTTTAAAAGTACGAGCGGTGACCGTAAACGTTGTTTAACGAGGGGGAATCCAGCCCACATATTTATTGCAGCCGCTGAAAAAATCTCCTCAATATCCCCCAAGATGGCCGCCGATGTAGGATCGATGTTTCAATATTGGAAGAAATTTGATCTACGGCGGCTTCAGGTTGGTGCTATTCTCACCCTTCTCGGTTGTTTTCTTGCCTGTGGTATGCCTCGTTGTTGTAGCCGGGTGTGCGTTCAGTCATTTTCGGACGAACGCACGCCGAAAGCGGCGGTGTTAGGCACTGATAGTTATTAGAAATTGATCCCTCTTCTGCCTTTGTTCAGTTCAATCATTGATCAGCAGCGGAGCGACCGCGGAGCAGCACAGCCTCCGTTAGCCACACCGATCCAGGATCAGCACCGCGGACAGCACTGGTGTTTACACGCTTTCGCTTTTTCCGCTCTTTTTTTTCCCCCCTCGCTCTTTATTATCCGCGATGTGTGCCGCCGTTACTTACACGCACGGAAACTTTTAATGCGCCCCGGCTCGCTTGGTTTCCCGGACGTTTGACTGTAACTTTTCCCGGCCACCTTAATGTTTTATGCGGTTTGTGTCGTCGGCCGTTGCGCCGCCGCAGCCCCTCTCGCCGGGCTCCTCTTGTAATTTCTTTTTTTATTTTTTTTATATATACATATTTCTCCCCATACAAGTTTTTTTTTGTCGGTGAACGGGAAAGTTTATTCGGTGGACATGCGTCAACATCTACGGACATTTTACGGCATTTAACGCGTAGAACACTTCGGGGCAGCCGTTGTTTGTAAAGACTAGCCTCGAAGTCTCCGGAGCGGCGGACCGTAATGTTTGTAAGTGCACGCGCGGGGAATGTGGCAGGTGAGCAGTTTGTTTGTACCGCTGCCGCAAACGCGAGAGGTGTATAGTAACGTCAACTAGCATGTCAAACCACTAGCCTGTTAGCTTAACCCCCCTCCCGGGGTGAAAGTTGAATTTCCTCCACCGCATCGCTGACCGGGTGGGTGGGAAAGAGGGGTGGAAGGCACTTGTGTACCCGAAAGGAAAGGGGAAAACGGTGGGTAGTGTGTGTCTGTTGGGAGGGGGGGACTAAACGTTGTCAGTTTCCACTCCCTCCTCCTTATCTCCCTCTTCTCTCCCGAAGCCGCATAGGGCTGTTCGGCCGGTGGAGGGGGGTTAGGGGGGTAGCTGTGTAATTGTATTCCCCGCTAATGTTTGTAAATCAGCCGCGGCCGGCGCAAGGGCACCGTCTCGGCCGTCTGACTGATGTTCTGTAACATGAGAAATGACAGCAGCGTGGCAGTCCGTCTCCCCCCCGGAGAAATCAGCCTACCAAGGAGGAGGAATGAGACCTGCTGGCGCTCGGTCGTCCCTGGGTACTCAAGTGTTATTCCAAGCAGCCGCCGGACCTCTCTCTCTGCTTTCTCTCTCTCTCTCTCTCTGCTTCCTTATTCTCTCTGTCTCTCTCTCTCTCTCTCTCTTGCTCTCTCTCTCGCTGTCTCTCTCTCTCTCTCTCTCTCTCTCTCTCTCTCTCTCTCTCTCTCTCTCTCTCTCTGCTTCCGCTCCCCCTCCGTCAGCCGGGCTGGGGATCACAGGGGAGGCAAGGGAGCTATTGCAGCGGCTCCCGTGGAGCGTCCTCCCCGCATGCTCCTCGCCTCGGTCACACGCGAGGGGACTTGATCCGAAGGGACGGAGGAGCTCCGGAGCTCCGTGTGAACTGCCCCCTCCAGGATGCCCCGGCCATTACCTGGTGCCACGAGCGAGCGATGCTGTGTAGTATAACAGGCAGGTCTGCAGGCGGTGATCCTCGCGGTGATCCTCGTAAAAATACTCTGCCGCTAACGTAAGAAATATACCCGTCACCTGCGGAAAAAGTGTTAATTAACGCCAGCATTCCCTTGGATGACCTTAGCCTTTAGTAAAATGTATTACTTTGACGTCAGCAGCACTGCCAAACGCGTTTCGGGAGGTTGATTGTCCACTCATAAAACGGATTTATAAATCCAAAGCTGTGAGAAATCATTGGTAGGTGGACAAAAATTATTTGCACTGCATCATGAATGTCGTGTTCTATGCCATTGAGACTTAAAAAAATCCAAGCACCTGAGTTTTTTGCCCTAAGAATGTGCATTTAAATGTACATTTTGCTGAAATAGTCATGTGTGAGTCGACATAATGATATGCTGTCCAATAAATATGACTGACTCAAAAAGCATTGATGTTCCAGCTTTCTTTTAAATTCTCCATTGAAAGGTGTTGATATCATCAGGTGATATGGCCTGACACACATAAGTTTAAGTCTGCTGCTAATGATTATTTTCAGCATCTATTCATCCATCAATTATTTCGTGGTTAGATAAATAGATGAATAGTCTATAGAGTGTAAGATAATGGCAGTGTCCTTGATCACTGAGTAAGCCGCCTTAAATAAAATGTATTATTAAAAATGTATCATTGATTTGTTAATGCCCAAAATGGTGTGCTGAATTGCTCCAAATATCCTGCATTAGGAATGTGAAAAAATGATAATTGTCACATTATAAGATAGTAAAATATAGGATTTAGAGTTTTGCTGCTTGAAATGTGTCTCAAATTGATTGTCAAAACAGTGGGCAATTAGTTTAAAAGTTGACAACTAATCAATTAATCAATGAGTTGCAGCTTTTTATGAGTCACGGCATATTATACTCATTGATGTGTTTAGAAAGTGCTGGCTGTTTGTGCAAAAGAGTGAGATTATTCAAAACTAAATTTTGTCGGATGGATGCTGTATTTGAGGACACTGTTGGACTGACAGCAGCCTTTCTCAGTATTATAACAACGCGGCTGGAGCTTAAATGTGACATTCTGAGCCACATGTGTCAGAAATTAATATATTCACTGATTTCTCATTCAGTCATGGTTGCATCCAGTTTCTAGAAGTGAAAAATCATTACAGCTGCTGGGACCTCTCGGAGCCGTTTTTGTGCTTCAGTCTGGTGACACCTACGAGTTATTTATATCAGCGGAGCATGTTGGAACATTTATTATGTCGTTACAAGTTATTATTTTATCTTATCTTATATGAGTAAACTGAGTGTGCAGATCTGGTGCTGTTTGTGCAGTAGATGTGTTCCTCCCAGTTGTACAGGATGAATAATTCACCTGCAGCCTGATGAAAAGAGGGCAGGGAAAGTGTAAAGCGCTGAGGTGGTGTGACCTTGGTTCCTGCTGGTTGCAGGTCACCCGGCCGCTGCTGTGGTAATCATTCACACCCGCCAGATGGCATTTCTGTGGGCGAGCATGAAAAGGACGGGTCAGGGTCTGTCCTGCCAGGCCTGCAAAGAACTCCAGGCCAATATGGTACAGATAGAGAGAGAGACAAACTTTGCAGCACCAGGTAATTAAAAGTTGTATTTGATGCAGGTGGATATTCGCTGTTTAGTTATTTTGCATTGTTAGATTTAGTGTCAGTGTATCACTTACGGGGCAATATCAGCAAATAAAAACAGTTGCGTGATAATCAGAGGGCCACTTTTCAGTATTGATGTAGATCACAATAGCCGCTTTGGTATTGACAAATACGCAACAAGAACAAATTGAGTGTCTTCAGCTCCATAACCAGTTTGGCATGTGAGTGAGTTGATATTTTAAATAGATTTCCAATGATTAAAAGTTTTAAAACTCATATTAATTCTAGATTTAGGACCCTGCCATGCTATTCCCCTTCATCTACCTATTTTTACCAACATTTAGATAATTTCAGCAATTTCCCCGTCTTTCTTTCCCCTAACGTTTAGATACTTTTTTCAGAAGTTTTGCAGAGATGTTACTTTAAAAGTTTTAGGCAGTGGTATTCTAATTACAAAGTTATCTCAATGTCAATTATAAGAGTTACCCGTGATTCAGATATCCATCAATAGAACTCTTCGGAGTGATACCAAAAAACAAGATTTATTTATTTTTTTCTAGACATTGAGCCTTGTACGGTGAATAAAATGGCTTGCCAGGACTTTTGAAATAACCATAATCCACTTTATGATGTCACAGATACAGGGTATTTGACATATAATTTCACTGTTATGCCTTTGCACTTGTACTTTTAAAAGTATTGTTACCTTGTAATGTGCTCTGAGTGTTGAATTGTATCAAAGCAGGCCATTAAGATTTGTTTTAACCATAGAAAACTCTTCTCTTTTTAGTGCTGTTACTTCAATCCATCACTGTTGTTTTTAGCCATGTTGCAATGCTGCACTCATACAGTGTAATAATGCCCCACTGATTTGTTAGCTTATCTTCGCCTTGTTTCCAATGTCTTTTTCCATGAATTAAAGAGGCAGTGGTATTTTAGATCAGGAACAAAAGCTTGTGATTGTACTACATTTAGCGTGACTCAGTTGCTCTGGTGTCAGCTCTAATCCACACACAGAGACAACAGTATTGCCAAACAGTGAAATTGCTTTGCAGCCTGTGAGCCTGGCTGCCTCTGCTGCCAGCCTGCTCTCTGTGCTGTTTGCCAGTAGCTTCCCCTCCCACATACACTACACATACACACACACACACACACACACACACACACACACACGCACACACACCAACGTTACAATCTCAAATTGGCTGTGAAAATCGGTCTCTGTCTGCCTTTCATTCATGCTTAAATGTATTTTTTGCTGATATTGTTAATGTCACATGCATCAGTATAATCCCATTGTATGGGATAGTATGTACGTCCACAGCCCCTCAGATCTTGTATTATTTGTCGTAATGACTGTGTAATTTTATTCAAGCACTGTGATACGTATAAAAGGCATCAAAGTTGGCGTCCGCAGTTTGTAGTATATGGGCTCATGATTTCATCTGTCATATGTTGTCTCATGTTGGCAGGTTTCTCAGATCTTCTGCAGATTATGTACGATGTTTGAACGTAAGAGCTGCCCACCTCATCGTAATCAGCGTTGGTTGCAAGGGGGCTTCTTCATATAAACATTCCTTAATATGCTTTCATTATTTCCACTTGAGTGAATCGATGGGTAGGGCATGTCTGTCTTGGTCCCACATCCTTCGGATTGTCCCTCTTTTCCTTTGATAGTAACAACAAAGGATGTAAGGAGAGGAGCTTTTACAGGACTATCTGGGGCAAATTGAGATGTGAAATCCAGGAGCCATAACCCCAGTACATAAAACGCAGGAACATTAGAGAGCGAGAGCAGTGAAACAGACTTCAGCATTAAGCTGTTTAACCTCTCTGTGTAGCATTAGTGGTAGTAACTTCAAAGCAGATGCTTCAGTGTTGGAAGCAGAATGACAAATGGGTTTAGAGACAGCTACGGTGAGCATTCTCACATGAAGACTAGGCCTGTCATTAATGTCAGCTTAATCACTTTGACCTTCCTTCAAGTAGATTTCCATACCTATCCCATCATTTTTGTCTCGCTTGTGCTACTTGTTCCAGACCACGTTATGTGCTGCCATGTGATAAGCCGATGTGCGACGATGACACGACATTCTTTATCAATGAGATTGCACTTGAAATGTCTTGAAGCTCTGGCTGGTTTGCTTAAATAACAACAGAGCACATTTTCTTCAATGTCCACCTTTCAGAAAGATACATTCTGAAATCTGTTGTTCTAGAATTTGAGATATCCAGATTATTACACCGTCCTCATGATCTGGATGCAATTAAAAAAGGCTTTGAGAAATGAACGTTCTTGAAATCATCACCAAAATGCTTTGCAGAAAGAAATCTCTCATAAAAGACAATAATCACAACTACATTATTGCTGACCTTGGGTAGGCTGATATTAACTGTAAAGAATATTGAAATACACACTCTATTTCTTCTAAAGCACCTCATCAACAGTTCATTTAACCCTATAATGCACCATAATGAATTAAAAACTTCTTTTTCTGTTCAAACCATAAAAGATATTATGCGTCCAGGTCATAGGCTGGTTCATTTACTGTGAACGAAGATTCAGTCGTAGCTTGCACTCCATCCTACTACAGTGAGTAAAAGCATTGTTAAGCGTCTGTTGGAATTTATCGATGTTTACTTTACATATCCAACTATCCCTTGATGGTGAAAAAAAACATCCCATTTTTTTGGGATGCTGGCACTGGTTTAAAAAAAAAAAAAAAAAAAAAGAAAAGTCCCAGTGTGGCAAACCGAATAGGCATCATTTATCCTATAGTTATCTCGTACATCCCACAAAGAACAAGCTGTGATGCATTGACTATAACAATGCAAGGTTGAGCCAAGACAGTTACACGCATGTGTCTAGTTGTTATAGGGAAAATTGTTAAAGTCACAATATCAGGGAAGGCAGGAAAATATTAAATAATTCAGTAATTAGTTTATTGTTTGGACGGAAAGAATATCTCTACCAGTGCAGGATTGTTTTCTTCATAAACAGGTGTGCTTCTCTGCAGTGTGCTCAGAGCTGCCCCCTGTGTCTGGAAGTTATATTGCAGTAATTATTGCGTAAATAAAACACAGTGCTTTGGTTATCATGTGTGTATAGCTTCCAACCATGTGTGGCAGTGCTGAGCACACTGCATTATTGCTGAGAGAACAATGTCAAGCTATTTTTATAATGAAAGAGCCTCGACTTCACCAAAATAAATCCTGTTATTAAATTGTTAAAACTCACATTATGCAGTTTTCCCGCCACAACTGGTTGCTAAACTTACTGATACTGAATATTCAACAGTATTCTCTTGACACATATAAATGGTCTTTTTTTATCGTGGCTGAATAATCCATTTTTGGGAGGTAGGGAAATGTAAAATACTGTTATCTTGAGTCAGTGGTAGTGAAGAGAAACCGCAGACCTCCAAATGTTTTCATCAGAACTCAATTGTATTGCAGAAATTTCATTATAAAAACTGTTGACAGCAAGTTCAGTGGATGATTCAAAGTAACAGAGACAATACCCTCAGAAGAAATTATGCTTTTAGATACTTGGTTTCAACAAAAAAAAAATTCTATTCATCTATATTACGCTGATTATAGCAGTTGATGATTGTGGATAGATTACCACTGTGAGTGGGTGAAAAAATGTATCTGCTAATTCACATAAAACACCCCTTTAAACTGCCCATTAGAGCAAAGCATCTTGCTTGAGGATTTTTCAAGGAATTTCATGGTATTGGTCATTGATTGATTGATTGATTTAGATTTTATTTTTTATTTTTGGCAGAGGGAGGTTTGTACTTATAAGACCTCATCATTCCATCTGTCATTTCTCAACAATTTGTACTGCAGCAGTCCAGAATTCTGTTTTTTGGAGAGCTAGCTGTGTAAGTATCCTCTCTCATACAAGTACAGCAGGAGCGCACCCTTGGTAGTTGACAGTGCTTCATAGCTAGAGAAGCCAGATTTTTCATAGCAGTGTGTTCTCTTGCCCCTAGGCTGGAGCAATTGCTTTGCAGAAGTAAATAACCAGCTTTAACAAAACTTCAGGGACACATTAGTCAGCTGGAGGATGGCTCCGTGGTGGTAGAGAAGCCTCCTCTTCCCTGACAATGAGGCGGGTGGAAGCTTCAAGAGGAAAGAGGTAATGGCTCATCGGCATGGGTATAAAGCTGTGCCCTCTCTCCCTGCTGTCAGCCAGTCCCCTGCCCAGCAAGTCCAGATTGAGCTACGTTTCTCCAGTGTGGCCTCAGCTTTATTTGTTTTGACCGTCAGATGCTACTGCAGACGTGTTGAGCACCAGCCCTTTCTTTTTCATTTCACTGGACTTACATTGAATCCCTGTGCCTTCTATCTCTTTCTACATGGCATGCCTCAGCTGAATTTGACAGGGATTCACTTGCTCTATTTAATTTGGCTGTTGCCTATTTTGTTCGTTGTGATTGCCCCCAAAAAAGCTACCCCCCGCCCCTCGAAATGGGCCACAGCCAGACTTTTGTACGTGTGTGTGTTTTGATGTTGCGTGTCATGTAGCTTAGTTTAGCATGGCGTGATGGGTGCTCCTGGGCCTGATGCACGCATGAGATCAATGCTTCACTAACCTTCTCCAGGTTGTCTTTGGGGATCTGGGCTGCTCTCATTATGTGCCAGTGCTTGGAGTATGTTTACCAGACAGGAGGCATAGTAGTCTTGTGCATGTCACCTATGTAAGGACTGTCTGTCCTCATTTAACCGGGCAGAGAAACTGAGAAGAAGAAGCCTCTGATGTCTAAAAAAAAAATTAAACTGTAATCCGAATTTGTTATTACGAAGCAGATATGCTTTTTTATCACCATAACACCAAAGGTGAGTTATACCCAAAACAGATGAATCAGGTTTGTTGTGTTAGCAAGGCTTTGTGCAGCTGCTTCCCTCTACAGTTAATTACTCTCTTAATTCATCCCCAGCGTTGAAAAGGGATAGAATAAATCTGAGCTGTATGCACTCTCTTTGCATCACCAGGAAGGCGCAGACTGGGACCCTGAAGCGAGCAAGTGACTTCAAGAGGTATAGTTTATCATTTTTAATGGAGAGGAACAGGAAGTAGAGATGTGAAGCTGGGTGCTGTGATTTATATGCCGCCTCAGTCGGGGCAAAATAGAGCAGGTCTATCTCCCTGTCCACACCTCCGGTGAGCAGTTGCTCCCATTCGAGTAAGATTCCTGCTCCTCTCCAGCACCACCAAAATATACTTGCTCTTCGTCTGACTCTCCAGAGAAATAACACAAAAGGAGCAATTGTTTTCCGAACTTTAAGATTTTACAGAGAGGACTGCACTTTTAGGCATTAATTATTTCAGCAGTGTACGGCTATGCATTAAGTCTAAATGCTTGTAGAGGGGGTGCAGTATAATCACAGATGTGCTTGATCTACCCTGCCTCCTTCCCTTCACTCTATCTGGTTTGGTTGTTCTTTGAAATGGCCAATGATATCATGCCTCCAGTGTCACCTGTTTATTTAGTTTGGTAGTGGAGGGCATTGGGGTATTGATTAGGGTTTGCAACTGTGTTAGCAGCTCTGCCGGCGTGTAATATAGGCCTTGAGGCCATTCCGTCTTTCTATTCAGTCTCATGAGTGTTTTCTAGACCTTGCATTCTTAATTAAATATGCAACTTTGACTGCAACAGGGTCACTATTTTTGCATTTACATGTGGTCATAGACACCCCCTCCTTACATACGAAAGAAAGAAAAAGAACAAAAAACTGAATGAGCCTCTGAATTTTCCACTTTCCCTTGTTAACTTACTACTGCATTCCCCCTATACTTTTTTTTCCTAGATGAATTTTATGATATTTACTACTCTCCCCTCTCCCTCTCTCCCCTTTTCTCGCTCTCACTTCTCGGCAGTTTTCCCCAGATAGGTTCCACAGTGTTTTAGAGGGGATGGATTTAATTGCTCTGTGGGGATTGGTTGGCTGTGCCGGGCTCGGCTGTTTAATTAGTGTACCCTGCCGGGATTGGTTTAATGCTTCATGATCTTGAAATTGTCTGATTGTTCAGCCCTCTGGGGACTCTCCCTGCCTACGTAGGCCAGCAGGTTTAGCTAAACATTGCTCTAGGCTTCTGCTGTATATGGCAGGGGTAAGAGTACGCCTGAGGAACTGAAATTTGGCTTTCTTGGGGGGGGGGGGGTTGAAGAACTATGACAAACCAGAGGACATGCATGTGAAGTAGACAGTCCTCTGGGTTCCCTTGAGTTGAGCAGGCTTCCCCGGTATGTTTATTTTTACAATATTTAATCCCAGTTTAATACTATATGGAAATAATCTTATTGATTATTAATGCAGTTCCAATATTTAGTCTGTGTGATACTTTGTTTCTGTATGATAAGTAAGCATATGGTTAATTTTTGTTTTTTTGTTTTAGCTTGGTAAAATACTTCCCATGCATTCTTTTCCACACATTTTCCCTGAATCGAGGTCCTTCCTTCTGAAGGGCCTACTTGATGCACTTTGTAGTTGTTGTTGTTGTTTTCATTATGAGGCCAACATGGTCTCACATGGATCTCTGAGTTATACACTTGGTCACCTTGAGTGAGTGGAGCTGCGGATATTACATTTGTGTAAAAGGGTGCAGGGCGTGTCTCTGTCCCCTCTGTGGCCTCATAGAATGCCCTTGGATTTCTTCAATCATCGCAGTGATGTCGCCCTCAACACTAAATGTGCTTGGCATCAAATCCTGGTTAAGGGACGAGTGTCTGCTGCTGCTGTGCAGTCCATTGCAGATAGTACCCACTGAAAGCTAAACTCATTCTGCCTCATCAGACTTATTGAGCCAACTCAGTCAAAGAAGTCAACCTTGAAGTGCATAAATCTCCAGTGGGTGATAATAAGAGTACCTTAGTCTTCCTCTCTTCTTGGATTTCATATGAGTATTTCATGTTGAACTGTTGAGTGTTCTGGTGCAACAATGATTATGTTCTGTCTGAGCCTCCTCTATTAGGAATCCTCAAGGTAAATGAATTCCAAATCATGCATAATGCTTTTGTTGACTGGATCATCTGTGCTACACTCGGGGGGTCATTTTTTTCTTATACCTTATTGTGTTTACATCCTCTGAGAGACTGAGTGGATGCACATGATCACTGAGGTGATCGAACACATGGCAACTGAGCTTCTCCCAAATGAGAGTCTCACCCTTAGCTCCATCCTCTTTTTCTCTCTCTCTCTCTCTCTGGGAGAGATGCCCTGATTACCGAGTGACTTTGTGCTGGAATTGAGAGCCTCTCCACCTGTTAGGATTGTTGTTTGTGCAATGTTGATAAGGGGTTGTAAGTAATCATGGTCTTGTTGTATGGACAATCCTCTAATCTTGCTATTATGAGTGTTGTTTAGTGATGTCGGAACATTTTAGCCATTTCTGATTAATGGTGCCCCTGCTCCTTCTCATTTAGCATTGGATACTGGGTGGACTAGAATATAGCGTGAAGTCTAGCTACATCAAGTCCTTTTGGAAAATTTTACCGTGTACTGTTATTTCCTTAGGGTGGGTGTGGGGTGCCCTTAAGTCAATGGTATATCAATGTCAAAGTCAACAATGATGGTGTTTCATAAAGCCTGAACATTTAAAATGTAGAGCTGGTTCTTCTTTCATGAAAAAAAATATTATGTCCCACCCCCACTGCCTTTTGGGAAGGATTGCTTATGTCCAGCATCCGTCTAGACGTGCGGCATCATTAACCTGCCGTGACCTCAACCCCTGATGAATTGGCTCTCACGTCCCCCACAGCCTAGCGCTTGCAGACCTCCTCCTGTCCACAGGGAGCTAGGCCTCCTCTGGACTGGCCATTAGAGCTACTAGCTCCACTGGTAGGCATTAATAGGCCAAGTGGCCGAAGCCTCTCGCAGACTGCTGAATAATTCAGACCGTCTGGACTGTGTCTAGTCCCGGGGTGCAGGGGGATGTGAACTTGGGAGCAGGGTGCAGGGGCTGCACAGAGGTGCAGGGGTTAATAACAGGTCTGTCTCTCTATGTCAGTAGCTGCTCAACCCCTTCCATCCCCCACCCACGGGGTGATGCACCCACCCCCACCTCACGTATGAAAGAATCGTATTCAGTTGATTAGATTTTTCAAAATGGATCAATTTTTAATCAGCAGAGCTTCTGACTATGGTCAATACCATTGTCACTGGGAAGACAGTTGCAGGACAACCGTCTATATTTACATGATTGTTTGTTTTTTATCATATGCAGATGGAGAGGTGAGGAACCAGCCAGAGTGCTGCACTATTGCAGTCCCTGGCCTGCTTAAGTAGGGTTATGGCCTCTTCATGCAGGTCTGTGGCAGCATTATCAACACCCAGTCCACTGCAAATACTGTGCTTTTTGATCATGCCTTTTGAAAGATCAGCAATGTTTGTTTATTCACATCATGGCATAAAGATGGATTAGTTCTTTTTTGCTCTGCCAAAGAGGTTTTTTGTCCAAAGAGAACTTAACCTATTTGGACCTGAAAGCACAGAGAAGGAGCAAAGTGCTGGCAACGTAGGTGTAATTCAACCATCAAAATTTCATTGAGCTGCTGGGACACCATAACATGTTAAATAATGAAGAGTCCATAAACTTAATGTCGAAAAGGTCTCAGAACTGCTGAGGAGGTCTTGTTATGACCTGACACATAAACAGTAGCCAAGTTCCCTAGAAGATGATCCTTCTTTAGAGTTCCCTGGTTTTTGTGGTCAAACCCTTGACTGTTCTTTGTGAAATGCCTCAAGAAACCTTTGCATACAAACACCTAGGTGGAGAGCCTGCTAATCTTCAGTTTATCAAATACCATTCTGTCAGTATGGGACAACATCCAGAACAAGTGTGGCCCAAACATAGCACATTGTAAGTACAAGTAGTGGATTAACAGCCACCCTTTTCAGCTGCTCTCTAAATGGCAGTTTATTTTATTATTAATAAGTTATTTAAAATGCGCTTACATCGTGGGGGCACATTACAATATTTACCTAGAATTGCTTCAATGGTGTCCTTCATTAAAGAGAGATATGTTTCCGTAAACAAGGTCAAATGGAGCAGTATGGTGTAAAATCAATACTCCACTGTCCTGATGGGGTTAAATAATTTATCAAAGTCGAAAAGATACATCAATATCACAGCAAAACATTTTGCATTTTGCTTATTGTTCTTATTTGTGATAATATATTGTACTTAGCACAGTCATGAAACAATTAAAGAGAAGATGTGGAGCAGTTGAGGCTAAGTTGGTCAAGCGGGTGCCCCTCCATTCGGAAGGCTGGCGATTCGATCCCCTGCTCCTGTCTGCATGCTGAAGTGTCTTTCGGTAAGACACGGGACTCCCAGTTGCTCCTGATGGTCTGGTTAGTTCCTTGTAACGCAGCATTGCAGCCATCCATGTGTGAATTTGAGATCTGGTGTAAAGAGCTTTGCAACTGCAAGGTGTTAATAGCGCTATATATGTTTAGACCATTTACCATTTAAAACAACAGTAGATTTGATTGATTTTGGATAATCAAATAGGACAGTTGTTTTGAAATTCTTATATTATAATACACCATAAAATTTAATAGATATGTAGGATTTACTCTAAATTTTACCTTCAGTATTGATCCCATCAAAAACAATGTAAGTTTTCACATTTGTAAACAGTTCTCCACATGAAAGCACCTATTTAAACTAACTGTCCAGTACATACGTATATTATTTTTCAATTTTTTTTTCTGGATTCATGGAAAGACGGAAAATCAGAAACCTTTGCATCTCTCCCTCTCTCTGAAGTGGCAGTGACCTTGACACCAGATTATAGGTTTTGTTCAGGAGGAACATACCTAAAGACAGGTATTTGTCATTGTAACAAAGTGACCATGTTAACTGAGGCAGCAAGTCTTTTTGTTACGCTATGATTACATGTCATTAGTTATGAAATCTGACAATGCATGGTCTGCCATCTCCGGATACTAACCACTATTACATAGACTGCATTTTTGAGGACATCAATAACAGTACGTTTCTAGTTAGAGGGAACCAAAGCACACAAAACATTTTTTTCATCAATCTCATTCTTGAAATGCACTGTTGAAGCATGCATGTACGTGCCTGAAATCTGTATCCTTTTGCACAACACTTTGTAACATTTACAGAAGTCAAACTGCTTCACAACACATTCACTTGCATGTATAGATATGAAAATAGCAACTTGAGTCAAAGTTTTTGAAAAATAAGAAATTTAAGACAACATTTTACATCCGTATCATACCGTAGGAGGGAAAAGTAGGAGGAACGCTGTAGGAATGGTAACGCAAGGATTTGGTCAATCATTTCTGCAACAATGTATGTGGTGGTCATGTAATGTAAGTGGTAGTATGAATTAAATATTCTTTGAAGATGTCATACTAACAGCTTAATGAAAATGTCTCTGATTATGGCATTCCATGTTACTTAAGTCCTTCTCTTTGGATTAATAATTCATTTTTGGTACATACAGTATTCCCTAGCACCAAAACAAATGTCTTTTTACTGTGCTTGTTGACATGCTAGATAATAACATAGATTTAATTTTTTATATTGAATAAAATGCAATAATGTTTATGAGAATAATTTTAAATATAAGACCATATTCCAATCCAAAAACTATAGTTGCTTCTAAATTTGTTGATGAATATCACATCTTGGTCCAATATCAATGATTGACACTCTGAAAAGTTTTATAATTGCATGATAAGATAGGTGACTTCCAAAAATGACCGGCATGATGTCCTGCTTCTGTCAAGAGACGATGACTTTGACTTACTTTCAGTGACCTATTGACTTATTGATATTACACTAGCATAATGACTTATTGCTGTACTGTTATAATGGTATATTGACATGGTGAAATGTTGGCATATCGACCACATCAAGACATAATGAGATCAACATGGCCTTCTTTGTAAGGATAATTTTTAGTTAACAACAGACCATCTTGTCTTGCAATACCACCATATTTCTCCAGACGCAACAATAAGCTCCTGTTGTGTTTTTAAAGGTCATAAATCGTAGATATCATTCACATTTATCTCCCAGGAAAAGTTGCATTGTCAGTGTTGAACTTGTAAGCTGCGGCTCTACCAGAGGCATGGCTAGTTCTCATGGAGTTCAACATCTCTCCAAAGCTGTTAACCTCGTGGCAATAGGGAAATTGTACTTACACATAAGCAACTGCGTAATGCAATTCTTGACCTTTGAAAATAAGTGTGATCTTGCATTTGCCAAAATGCTGATTCTCATGTTAGAACAGGAGAGGCCAGCTGGAGTAATCGCACATTACACTTTCTTTACTTGTCTTCTAATTGCACTCAGATTGTCATTTTCAACTGCCACTTAACTATCTAAATCTCAAAATGATTGTCTGTGCCCAGCCACAATTGAAAAATTCCCCTCCATAAATATGAAAGGCAGAACACTGCAACTAGATCTCTGCTAATTCTACACATGCTCCTTTTAACATTTTTATTATTCTGTTTTGAACTGACAATGGATCAAACATGATGAAAAAAGAACCCTAATTTGGATGGTGCATTTATTAAGGGGGGATTTTTTTCAGAGTTCAGACTTGATCATCTGGCTGACTGGGAAAAACATGAAGCTTCCACTAAGGAGTTTTTATTTTTTTGCTCACTAATAAAAATGTTTTGATTCACTTGTAAGATAGATGCCAGTTGTGTTGTTTTCCTTCTTTGTGCTCTGATTATAGAACTACATAAACCAGGCAAGGTTTTGAATTGTTACCTGCCTGCATTCCTGTAGCCATTCATATTCCCAGCTTCCCTCTCCAGACCAGCTTCTCCTGATAGCCTCCTTTTTCAGGTACAGAGACATGCATTGCACTTTATATGCAGTTATGCTGAATAGGTGCTGATGTATGTTGAAAACAGTCTTGCAGGTACCTTGTCAAAATGTGCTGTAGCACAACTCTGCTTAATATGCAATCAATCAGTTGGTGGATTCTCATTTGTACATGCAGCATTATGAGCTTTATGCTCCCCAGACTCTCATGACACTGCTGGTGTTTTGCTGCTCTCCTGTTCTCCAGGACCATGTCCCTGTTGTCTGTTTGTCTGTTTAATATGCAAAGGAGGTCATTCAGGGAGTCATTTTGGACCAGTGTAAACGAATCGGCAACAATGATTAGCTGGCGCTGCAGAGGAAGTGTCCATCACTGTGTTAGTGCATTTGGAGAGTATCACTCCTCCCTCAGGTCATCACGCGGCTACGCTCTCATCCTCAAAGAAGAGGCACTCAGAAAAACACCCAAACAGCAACCAGAGTAAATACACTGTAAGTGCAGTTACTTAATGGGAGATTTTGCATGCTTAATTGCAAGTATAGATTGAAGGTCCATTAAAAGACATCAGTGTCTTGGCGTCCAGCATACAGTTTGAATATGCTTTAGATGGATTGATTCATTGACTTCTTGACTTTTCTTATTTCAAAGAAGCAATTAGAAACAAAGAGCTTAATTTTACGACGATAATTTGCAGAGCAAATTCAACATTTTTTGCGTTTCAGACAGCCACATATCTGATTCTGGATCTTTTTGTTTGAGTGTATGCATGCATGTTTCAGGGTGGCACTGTAGAGCCCTGAGGGAAATATCAGCCTTATTTATTTGAGCCTTTTAGCCCCAGCTCAATAGCAGCAGTCTGATGGCCAGAGTACTGAGGGACTATCTGGCAGAGAAGGAGGGGGAGGGAGAAGCTGGACCTGGCGTCCGCCACACTGACAAGCTCTTATTTACCGTCCAGATCTATGACTCATTTTATGTACCTAATCGTAAAGCACTGAGATTTATCGGAGATAACAGGACGGTGGGGAATACCCCATGAGACTGGCAGATCCAGACCCTTCCCCCTTCATGGGCCTCAGGTTGACTCTACCTGGACCTGTATGCCAAACTCCTTCTTGGAAGAGTGTAGGCCAGGAGCTGAAGAAGTCCATATTTCTGCCAGATATGGACAGCTGATAGCTCATCTAATAAAGAGAAGGGCAATAAAAATTGGACGGGCTAATGGATGACTCTGTAAGGATTAATAGCAGCTTATTGGTCAGGTGCAGTGACCTCTTGCAGAGCTAACAATGTACAGGCTGAGGGGGTTCTTGCTGCACACTGCACAGCAGTAAATGACCCAAACCAATAAGCAGCTGTGGGGGTGGGGAAATGATTACATGCTTATAATTTATAATGTCCAATATCTATTGTGCCCCCCTATTTTTAACTCGGGGGACTGCTTAAGCTTGTTTTCCTTTGAGTACTACATTGAATTAATGGAGAAAAAGAATCTCAAGATTGACGTTCACACTAATGATCAATTTTGCTCAAGACTGCCACTTGTGTCTTGGCAAAAGGAAAAGCAAAACAAGAAAGTGTGGTAATACCACCTTTGTTCTGACAGAACTGCTTTCAGGGCCTTTTTTATGTTCCTGCCGAAAATTAAAATTAAATGTTCATTGTTGTGCATACTGTTTAATCCAATAATGATCTGATGTAACAAACTGCTGTAATATCTCTCAGCATACTTAATCGGAGCGGACTTAGCCTTGTCACTTTATATTAACCTCTGCTGCAACAGGAGAAGGGCTTCACTAATCTGCCATTGTTGGGTTTGGCAGTCTGTAGCTTGTGCAAAACAGATTTGGCAGTCACTGCCAAAGTAAAGGCTTTATAATGACAGCAGGGCTTCTCTGCTAATGATGTAAAAATCTAATAACGGCGTGGTCCACACAATTAAAGGGGAGGTGAACTGGTGGGAATATTGGTGGTATAGAAAGTTTTTTTTGTTTTTTTTTTCGTCTTTTCGGGGGATGGGGTCAGACATCCCATAACTATGTTACTCGCTTTTGTCACTGTAGATTTACAAACAATCCCTAATAACCTTTAAATTCTCTTAGTGTGACCACATACATGCATAGTCCTTTGTGTGTTTGTCTTCTGTTATTTAGTGATATTATCGTTGTAGGAAGAGTGTGACATTGCTTTAGATGTCATTGAATTAGCAGGGTATAAGCTTAAGCAGGAAGCATCTGTGCCAGAGACCTAGTGAGTCCCGGCCAGCAAGCTGACCTCACACTTCTCAGCAAGGCAGCATCTGCAGCATCATCAAAGCATTTGACTCCTGTGTCCCCCCCGCCCTAACACAGCCTTGTAACTTAAAACAAAAATCTGATTGGTTGCTTCTCCATCCCCATCTCCTGTGCTGTGGATTAGGTCTCAGCCTGGGAGATAAAATAACAGTTATTTCTCATGTGCTATGCCATTTTGTCAGTTTGACTGTTCTACTTATTCAGTGTTTTTTGACTTGCTGAGCTTGAGGGGATGTGAGTACCATTTCGCACCCAGATCTGAGTTGTGTTGATTGAATTAGACAAAGTCGGAAGATAATTAAGAACCGCAAGGCGCTGCAAAACTGTCTGCTTCCAAACTGGTGAAAATGAGACGCTGCCACATCAATGAGCTAGCTGGCTCTGCTTGATGTCAGTGGTGGGTTATATCAGTTGACACCCCTTACCTCCTAGTGCTGGAGCCAGTTTCCTCCTTTCGCTTTAATGTTTCTCCAGATATCATTAATCACAAGCAGTTAAACAGTTGCTTCTGACAGTGCACCACGTTTGCACAGCTTTGTTTCTTTCAAGGTAGTAATATGATCCTTAGCTGCCAAGAGTAGTTTTAGGGATAAATAAAATCCCTTAAAGGTGTGTCTGGGAGTGAAATGGAATTGTAGCTTGGCCCAAAACCTCTTGCATACAGTATGATTTAATAATGGCTACAATGATGATTCTGAGGCCTATTTTAGTGCATGGAAAAATGCCCTGGTGTTTATTTTTAATTATTTTAACAATTGGTTAGCAGGGGTTTACTCACAGATAATGTTACAATCAGATCTGTACTTCACACATGTAAAAAATTGAATTCCTTCCCATTTATGGAACTTTCCCAGCAAAGAAGTGAGCTGCTAGTTGCCTTAAAATTAAAAACTTTTTCACTTTTTTTTGAAAGTCGTTAATGAAATTGGAGGAGGTGGCTCAGACAGTTGACTCTGTCTGATAATGTGCTGGGAGCTCATGTGCATTCAGGCACTCTTCAGCCTTTCACTTTCTATTTCACCCATTCTATTTTTCACACTATTTTATGGATGTTGGCCATGTTAGTGCTTCTCTCCCTTTTCCAGTCCTGGATAGGTAATGTAGCTGAGAGGTTAATGTTGGGAATCTTATGGCTCAGGCACAATAAAATTGACACTGTGATACCCAGAGAGCTACATTTATGGTATGGTCTAGCTACTGTATGTGTCTGCCTTTGTGTTTGTGCAGGCCAGAATCTGAAACAGGGCTGGGACTGTTCAGAGGTCCCCCAAAGGGACTAGACTCAAGGCTAGGAGGGTGGGAGCACAGTGGAACATAGGGTGTCAAAGGCTAATTTTCAAAGCCACTCACGGGCGCTCATCTCTCACTATGAAGTGGCAAGCGTGGCAAGTGGCTTGCACGTTGTCATGGATACTAAAGCATGGGACCCCAGAGATCCAGAGCAGGGGACGAATGCCCGCCCTGTCTATAGGATTCCTGTCAGCTATGGCCTGATAGATGGCATTGACGGATCATTTGTCATACTGTAATTGTTCTTCGCAAACATAGAATACCCACTAGTATAAACAGTACTATGCCGCTGGGCTAATAAAGCGGGAAAATGGAAAGGGATTCACTGATCCACTGCCTCTTTCACTTAGAGAGACAATGGCTCTCTTGTCCAGGAAAAGCAGTCTGATTAGAGCTTTGAGGGCTGAGAAAAAGCCTGGCCGAGAGAATAAAACAAGGCAATCATAAAGCAAACGGCACTCACTTCTCTGTATCGATGTGGCTAGGTGGGGGTGAAGTCTGTGAGAAGTGTTGACAGCTGAGGGAACAACAGGAGTAGGTCTACGAGTGATTCGTTTTCTCCCCCCTCTCTATTTGGCCAGTGAAATGGTAAGGGAGAATGCTTGTCCAAGATAACAAATACAGCACAAGTGCAGATGCATAGCTGGGACTCAGAGTTCTATGTGCCAAGCTGTTAGATAGCCAAGTGCCTGATCTGGGTACAAATGACTCAGGGTACAAAGGTAGTATTTGTTCACCCTTGTTTTTGTATGGGTAGTATTACTATTGGGACTGACCCTGTGCCATCTCTCTTCGTGTAATACCCTCCTCACCCTGACTTTGTCTTTGTGCTTGGGGCACTCAGACTTGTGTGACTATCAAGGGCACTGGGATTGCTAAGGTGAGCTAGAATTAGATGAGCTTCACTCTCATGAGCTGTGATTGTTTTTAAACCTGTGGAAAACATCTCTGAGTTACCGATTTATAGCATTACCTCAGTGCCCGGGCATCAGCTGGACATGGCTCTGTCGGATTCACAGAACAACACAGAGCTGAATGTACCTCAATCCGGGATGAGTTTGATTATGACAAATATCAGTAGTGCCCAAATTTTGTGATTTGACACTGCATTCATTCACTCTCTCACAACTGCTTGCAAGTTTATGTGGTGGGTGTATGATGTGTTGACTAATATGTGTGTTGCACTGAGGCCCATGTCCTGCTGAAGCAGATGCTCCTGACACAATGCATGGAATACTTCACCCCTATGACTGTAGCCTGACACACTGTAACGTCTTGAGCACTTGAAGTTGACCCAGCACGTCACCTCCAGCCTGATGGACAGATTAAAGGGCCATTAAGCATTATTACTGTTTCAGTTTGAGAGGCCAACTTCTTCTGTTAGAAATTGCTGCACCTCTGTTCTTTGTATGGCTCTTGAACTCTGATTTTTATTACATCTGTCCAATTTCCAAATATCAGTCAGTTAGGTCTTTGTTAACTTGGTGAGTATATTTTGAAAATCAAATGGTCATTCATGGAGATCAAATTTTCAAATACAACTCAAATTGTATTTTTGTAGCCTGCTTAGGTCTTCTGTCTGTCTGTTTGTTGCTGTTTCTTTCTGAATATGTGGCTCTAAGCAAATCGGACTGAGTCTGATGTCTGTGGAGAGAACCGTGACAGGTAGTTGATGTGATCTGGAGGGGAGCAGTGTGAGTGTGTGGTCTGCTGCGCTGTCCTCCTGATTATGTAAAATGTGGTGAGGTGGTGTAATATTGGCTGGCTGTTGCAGTGGTTTGCCAGCTCCAGAGGGCCTGTTGCCAGTTTTACATGAGAATATGCAGCAATGCGATGTAATGTTCTCCTTTCTGTATTCGTAAGAAAACCCACACAGCTGCTCTAGGGAAATTGGTCGATACCATCAACCCAGCTGGAGGCCATGGCGGCAGACAGCTTTCCCATTTTTACATCAACACTGATGTTTACTATGAGATCTCCCTTTACTGTAACCTACCCCTCTTGTGTCCCTTCTCTTCCTCATTTGTCCAATTATTACACCCATGGTGAGAACAAACAGTTTCCCTACTTAATAATTCACATCACTTTCATCTGATACTCAGTTACCATGGGCAATTTAGTAGTTGAATAATTTTCTGAAAAATTCATTTATTATCGCTGTGCGTTATGAATCTGGAGAGTGGAGTGGTGGAGGATTTTAAATTGCGTCTGTAGAGCGAGGGATCCAGGGGAAGGTAATGTGTTCTAATGTTCTCAGCCATATGCATTGTTTTCAGGGCTCATCGGTTTTACATCGATTCCCACTGAAGTGTTTAATTGCATCATGAATATGATCTAATTCTGTCCTTTTCACTGAAAGTGGAGCACTCTCTGCAAATGATGTACAGCCTTGACAGCACCACATCAGGATGTATTTTATATGGAATGTAAATTATAGTGTTAAATTAGCCTGGAAAGATAACTAGCTGGCACGGGGGAATGGACTCAACAGTTTAATTTAGTGTCAAAAGGCCATGAAGAGATAAATAACCTCTCCTCTTGCTATTATGCCATATTAGGCTTTAATCATTCTCCTTTTCTTGTAATATCTCTTGTTTCTCACTGCTGCATAAAGACTTCTCAAGACATAATGTTTTTTTGAAGCATCAGTTGACTGGTTATGAGTGCTTCAGTTTGAATACATGAAAGACAATGGTTGCCATTTAATTTCTAAAGGCGACTTCTTGAGAAACAAAACAAAAAACAAAACACAAACTTTGCTTCCAAATTCAGAAAATCACCAGCAGCGTATTTTTTTTTTTTTTTTTGCATGGCAGCTTTTCAGGAAGGACAAAAGCTTGTAAAGAAGTGCATGGCTCTAAGCTGTAGTGTGGTAAGTAGTGTATTCATAACATTGTAGAAAATCAGTGGTTACAGACTGGAGTTCACAAGAAGGACTTCTTTTTTTCCCTGCCCTCAAGGCTGGAGTGTTTGTTTGAGTGGCGATGCCATTATCTTGACTTACCCTCCATGACCCAAAGAGGCCATTGACGATGGGAGAAGCTGTCTTTCAGCCTACTCTATCTGATGTGATTTTGTCCTTGTCAACAACCACAAGAAACCACCTGGCCAAAACGTGGATGTTCATGTGAGAAATCTGTTGGGTTTATGTTCTCACACCAATTGCAAGGACTTGAAATTCATTATAATTTGCTTCCCCTTCCAATAAGAACTTCACTGCCAAATGGACACACTGAGATGACCAAAATCCCTGTTTTGCCTCATACATGTTGTATCGCTATAGTTTAACAGTTTGACATAGTTTTTCAAACCCAGCGCTCCCTGCTGTGCAGCATGGCTGACTCCTTGCTCTTGGAATTCCTACAGATTTTGACAGCTCTCTGGAGTAAGGGGCCCTTAAATTATCAAGTGGGGCTGTAGTTGTTTTCCTTGTTGTTTTCATCTGGGGGGGGGGGCTTCAGGGAGGAATTGGTATATTAAATGAGCTATGGGAGGTCTGCTGATTTTTTTTTTTTTTTTTTTTTTTTTTTTTTTGGGGGGGGTTCATTCAGATGGGATTTGTGGTGTTGGGGGTTCGGGGCAGCTGTGGGAAGTCAT
>CAAKHD010003444.1:170593-192281 GCA_901007705.1 Fistularia tabacaria | reverse complement strand
GGTTGGGGGGTGTGGTTTTTTTTTTTTTTTTTTTTTTTTTTTTTTACTAGGGGGTAGTTCAGTCAGATGAGAATTGCTGTGTTGAGCGTTCGAGGCAGCTGTGTGAAGTCATTTTCCGGGAGTGCAAGCGGGAGAGAGGTTCGGATTAGGCAGCGCCTGTGAGCCGGAACAAGTCTGTCTGGGAAGGGATGAAGGCTGCAAACCATATATCTAATTCCCGCTCACGCTGCTAGACAGCAGAGACACTCGCACACAGCCAGTGTGAATTAGGCCCATTTGCTCCCCTCAGTCTGAAGCAAGTGAACACAGCAGCAGACAGGGAGAAGTTGACAGACTCCGTGCATCCCTTCCTCTCTTCTGACTCTAGCCCACCTCAAAAAACTGTCTCCAGCTTGTGCTTCTTTTTTTCATTGTTTTCAGTGCTTCAGGTCTTTATTATTGCTGGCACAGTTAAAAAAACAATCGTGTGGGGGGGGTTGGGAATTCCATTGACTGAGCAGAATGTATTTGCACCTGTGGCCCCATTGATTGCATGCTTGACACTCAAGCTCTGAGAAATTCCTGTCTTTTTAATGTACGTAATACTTTGCCTCAGGTCATGCAATGCCCTGAGGTTAAGGAAGGTTCATGAGACTGGACACGGCGACAGGTTAGCTGATTTGCCATCCCCCTCCTTAGCTCTGCCGTGGAATGCTACACCCTCTTGCTTGCTATGTTCCAAAACAAATCCAGTGCCATCTTGTCAGTGCATAAATATCTGATCCCAGAGCCATGCGGTACACGACCGAGATCAATGTGAGTGACCCACATAGACAGTCCCCCTGATTCTTTGTGATTAGCCACTGTTTGTTCATGGGTCAACCCCAGCTCAGATGTGAAATTAAGTGTTATTCATAATCTAACTAGTCATTCAGCATTTTCACTTAATGTGTTAATACAGAAATTATGTCATTGCTGTCCTAATCCTTGGAAAACAAACTGTATTTCTTTTGATATTAAGGTTTTAAAGCTCTGTTAGCTGGGATAAAAGATGGAGATGTTGGTGTGAGGGCCCCCCCTTGCTTCTCCCTGTTGTGCTTGTCTCTCTCATCACAGCCCTCTGCACCCTGCGTGCCCAGTAATGAGTTGTATTACATGCTCTGTGGTGGGCATGTCTTGTGTTAGGAGGCTGTGTTCAATCTTTGTAGTGTGAGTGGAGGGGAAGGCTCTTTGTGTGTCTTTGAGAAGCACTGAATTGAAACGGTGTGCACAAGAGTGAAGCTGATGAGGAGAGCAAGTCCTGAGAAGCACATGTGGATGCCTGGCAGGCAGTGAAATGTTGCTGTATGTTTGTGAGCACTTGTGCGTGGACTTGTATCTTACAGTACCTCTGTGGGTACTCACTGTGTTTTGGGTGAGTTTCAAGGAAATGCGCTGCTATCTTGATAGGAGTTGAATTAGGCTCACTTGGTTTACTTATCCCATGATTTCTAAATTTTTTTTAAAGAGGCTGCCAAGAGGAACTATGCATTATATGAATGAAAATTTACTCCAGTCAGCTCATTCATCACCTGAGTCTCTCATTGTGACCCTTTTATAAAGACTGGCAAGAGGTATAGCTATGGGCTAAATGATTTTATGAGGCGGCCTCATGGGGCTCAGGTCTTATTCTTTTTTGTAGGGTTGCATTCTCTACTTAGACGGCAACAAACTGCATTTGCACTTAAAACATATTCTGTAATCTTCTGTTATTTTACATACAAATTGCATCCTGGGCAAAGCATTCATCATTGCTCATATCCAGCCCACTCTAAAATGAAAAATGTATCTGAGATGAATAATGGATCCCTCCATAGTATAATTTTATGTTTCTTGAATATACTGTAGTTGAGGGTCTCTCCTCTGCCTCATACTCTAAATGTTTCCGTCTTATAAAATTTTAGGGAAGAGAAATATAAAGAAATATTTCTCTTTTAAGATGTTTTTTACCCCCCAATAAGGCAAATGGCATCTCAAAAGCAACCTTCCATTTCAATTTCAGGGCACATCAGGGCAGTATCTTACAATTTATGTCTGCTCTGTGGGTACGTTTTGGAGGAGACTACACAAGTTGGTGTTCTTGAAGTGTTGCGGGGGTCCACTAAAGTTGAGTAGCCAAGCCCTTTGCCTTTCTCTCTAATTACATGGTGAGGCCGGGGGAGAACGGGCAGCAGGGTCTGATGGTGTGAAGCATAACCAGGTCTGGTGGGGTTCCAATCCCACCGTGGATGTTCTCTCAGGGGAACTCTGTGTTCATTCCACCACACAGCAGCTCTGCATTCTGCCCCATTTCTACCCAACACTCAGAGAAAAGCACACTGCAGCTCTGACAGCAAACTCTGTTGTGCTCTACTTGCTCCTGACGGGTTTTTTGCCGTCCCAAAAGTTTCCCAGCCTGTCCTGGGAGACACCATGACACAGAGTTACAGATGGGAAGCATTGGACCGAGGCAGCTAGTGTCACAACGTGGATTGGAATCCACAGTTGGGATAAAATCTGAAACAAATATGTCATTATACATATGTTTTCCACATTTTGTTCACCCAGCTGTTTCCTTGCTCAGTTCTTGGTGCTTCCCCTTGTCTTGCCATATAAACCTGGCTAAGGTTGAGTGATAACAATCTATAGCTCATTTTATGCGGCTTGATCATGGCAGGAACCTTATGCCATCATCAAACCTCACCATTCTGTATGAAATGCATCAGATAAATGAAGGAATTAAATTTTTACCTTCAGTCTACTATTGGCAGGCAGGCCACAGTGGCGAATAAGGAACTGTGTTATAGGGAGATCTGAAATGGCAAGACATTGTCACAAAAGAAGAATGTTGAAACACATTTCACCAGTAGCACTGAGGAAAAGACAATAGGCAGGGTTGAAGGAAGCAGAGATGAAAATGTTGGGATTCTCTTTGGGAGTGATGGCGATGGATAGGATCAGGAATGAGTCCATCGGAGGGACAGTGCATGTTCGATGTTTTGGAGATAAAGTCAGAAAGGCAAAACTGAGATGGTTTGGACTTGAACAAGGAGGGATAGTGAATATATTGGATGGATACGGATGCCAAGGTTGGAAGTGCCAGGCATGAGGCCTAGAGGGAGGCTAAAGAGGAGATTTATGGATGTAGTGAGAAGGACATGTGGTTAGTTTGTGTGAAAGAAGAAGATGCAGAGAATGGCATTATATGGAGGCAGATGATTCGCTGTTGAATTTAAAAAAAATAGTGTACACCTATATTTTTGTATGTGATCTTCCCAACTAACTGTATGGCATATTCTCTTCTCCAAAACACTGCATTGTTGTTTATTACATGTGTGTGTTATTATTAATATACTGTATAATGGTAGTCTGTTATGAAGGGGCATCTTCAATCAACCTGATGATTTAAGGGGGGAAATGCTGAACTGTAGCATTTTTGTCCCTTAGTCAGTTGAAGTTATGTAGGATTTACATACTAAACCAATGGATTCAATTAACCCTGAAAATCATAATAATAAGGGGGAAGATTTATTACAGCTTTGTGTATGAAAGTGCATTATTTTGACTAAAATATACTTTGTGAGCTTCTGAATTAATGATATATTTGAATGCAACAAAATTTCTGATCGAGGTCTTCTCCTTTTAATTTTTCTGGTGAGTTGACGGAATCCTCAACATGAAATAACTTAGTAACTTAAATACTGACCATTAACACTGTTTTTACTAACTTTCAGTTCTAAATTTCTGCTCTAAAATTCTGATATTGCGAGTGCCACGTTCTCTGGCAAATTTTCCTTCCGGGGAATTAAAAAACAGCTGCACTGAAACTTTTGGGTTTGGTTATATCGTATTTGATGACAAAGTATAAGTCCAAGCACACTGAAGTTAAATTTTTGGCTGATTGAATGTAGTGCCACGTCCCTGACTGTACATGGCAACTATCTTCTTTGCAAAGCATTTAAAAATTCTTCGTGGTTCTGTAGACTTGTTAAATCTAAAAACAATTTGATTATTATCTTATCTTGTCTTATCTTATCTTATTGATTCAAGATTCAGGGCTATGAAGTTGACCAGCTGGTACTATTCATCTCTGCTATGGCATGGAAGGATGCTTTCACACACCCTTGAAAAACACAGTGGCATTCAGTTCTTCAGTGAATGAACCTTCCTGAGTGCCGGTCATATCCATGGTGGCCATGGTCCCCCCTTGGCGGGATGCCTGATTGCATCCCATTTTTCCCAGCCAGTCAAGTCATTTTTACTTTATGTCTACATCACTGTTGTTGTCTTCCGCTCTATCACTTATAACAGCTTTGTACTTAAATTTTTAATGTTTATGGCTGTTTTGATGAGGCAACACTATCAAAGGCAAACACAGAACATACTTCACTACAAATGAAGAAGCCAGAATTATTCCCAGTCAGTTAAGTGTCCTTTGATTCCTTTGCAAGTTTAATCTGCAGAAATCGATAGAAGGATGCATGTTGGGCCTGAGAGTCAACAGCAGCCTTGTTTGATGGGTAAACAGACAACCAAATGGATGATGTGAGGGAGCATTCATCTTTCTTTAGGCAAATTGGGCTGCTAGGTCCTGACTAATTGATTGATTGCATGACTTACTGATACAATCAAAGCTTGGCCTGATTTATGGCGATAAATCGATTGATTAATCAGGTTTTCTCTGATGGGTTTGGTGCTGGTGGTGATGAGAAGTTGGGGGGAGACACCTCCAAGTCACACATCTGTCTTGATACCGTCAGCCTTGTTGGTTTTGTGTGGTAATAAGAAAGGCCTGGATCTCCCAGCTGACATTTACAAAGAGCCAGCTGGCTATGACCCGCTCCCAAGATTAACCTCCACTTGTTCTCATAAGCACCACTGATATTAAAAGATGGGGCGAAGCAGCAGCAGGAGCAGCCAGCAGAAAAAAATGAAGTGTGACTTCTTTTAGTTCACCGTTTGCATACATCATTAGGGGAAACAACAAAAATCAATTGCACATTCCAGTGTAAATAAAGACAAATATCTTGAGCAGCGTAATGCGAGGGTCTCTTGTTGACTCTTTCCAGATTACATATAGCCTGGTGTTCAAATGCTGATTTACAGCAAGATGGAGTCCATATCCTCCACTCGCTGCCTCTCTGCCTGTCTGTTTAGAATATGAAATGAAAGTTAAACACTGTGAATCTCCTGCATGGGGAGGAGTGCTCTGGACGCGTGGGCAGTGTAGCATCAAATAGGTTGTGTTTCCTCCCGTGTAAACGCCTAATGTGCGCCGAGTGCTCTGACACAGATGAATGTAAGGAATTTGCTCTAAAGACTTAACGGCCCTTTTGAGAGACAAGGCTAGGAACTGGTAGCGTGAAACCTGCTCCATGGCCCCCTGAGCACAGTGTGTGCACAGATATGCACACACTTGCACAAGTGCTTACACATGCACACACGTCAAGGCACAAGCCGTCCAAGGAGAGCCGCTACATCATGCTGTTAAGGCTGATGCGGACATCAGGGATACTTTTTATTTGCTTTGGATCCTAGATGGCGGCCCTGATTATGTGATGAGAGCCATCTCACAAGCCTGCACCCCTCTCTGTGAAATGTTTGACAGAAAAATAATGCTGGTGATTTTTCTGGCCACTCGCATCATTTGATATATGAGCGCTACCTTCTGTTGTAGATCAGGGTAAATTAAAAAATGTTCATGTATAAACTGCCCTTTCATGTGGCTGCTCCCATTCTGCAGCATTGGAACTCGTCTGCCAGATCTTGGCGCCTTTGTGACAGCACTCAAAGCGCTGAGCTGCTTGTTGTGAGCACGAGTTTTATTCCCACTCTCAACGCTCTATTTAGATTAATTTATTTTTGGTTCAAATGCTGTAAAATGAAAGTGCAATACAGAGGAGAGTAAAGGAGTGTTCCCTCACTCTCAGACAGGTGGCCCAGGTTTTATGTCGCCAGGCCCCAAGGGCCCTGCTAACTAAGTCTGAGTGAGAGGAGGGACATCTTTCAGTGCTACACAGGTGGTGTGAAACACAACCCTCTCTCCACACCTGAAATATTCAGATTCTTCCAGCGGCGGCGCTTTGATCTCGCTGCAATCAACAAGGGAAAACTGAGAGAGTAGGGGGGAGAAAACAACAAAAACAAGAGGAAGAGCAGCACACCTGAGAGCGAACAGACTGACATTTCTTAAGAGAGAATAAACAATCGCAGGTTAGCTGTGTTATATTGCCCCAACTAGTCGTTTCAGGTAAAAGTGGGCCATTGCAGTGATGGCTGCATCTACGGAGCCTTATTCCTCTCTTACAAACTGACCTCAATGGCAGAGCTCCACAGACGCTGTGGAAAACAAACCTTGTCCCTAATTTCATTGTTGAGGTTGACACCAATTCTCAATTTTTAATGCATCCCCTCAAGAAGCCCACGTTTGGGAGGCTTTCACTTTTGAAGCTGAGCCTCGTCTCTGCTTTGGATGGGTACGGTGAAACCTCCTTGTCTGTTCTCCACATTCATATCTCCATTTAATTCAATGATTTGTCCAACTGAGGTGATCATGCCTTCTCTCAGGTTTCAAGCCACTAGTTTGCTAATGTTTCATAAGACCGTGTAATTAGTCATCCTGCATGAACCACACAATGACAATGACACCCTGATTGCAGCAGAACAATAGTCGAGCTTAATGATGATAAATAAGGTTCTGTAATTGGCCTTCATTTGAAACGCTCAGTCGTAGATTGTAGTTCAAAGTTTCTAACTGGGGAACATTTAAAGCTATTCACTGGATCCAGAATCGTTTGATAGGAATAATACAAGATCACTGGGATTAAAACACCCTTTTCATTTGGCTGATAAAATATTAGCAATACTGCTCAGTAAAACCTACCATTGTACTAAATCAAAACCATTTTCAAAGAATGTTGTTAATACACATCCTTCAAAACCTGGAAAATTGTTCGCTGAATTTCCACTCGTTAGGAAAGAATAACTTGTGTTGTCTTTGGAAAAATAAAAAAGCAAAATAAAATAAAGTGTTTTCCGTTTTCTATACAACATTTTGCCAGGACAGTAGCCTTCAGAAGTAGATTTTTTATTCCTACAAAGAACACCAACTAATTTCTTAGAGACATTCTATTTGCTTATCACAGAGCAGATAAAAGTATTTCTTAAAATGTTTAAATAAAATATGTAACTGTATTTGAGTTAATTTCATTAACTAATTCTATTGATATGTTTTGTGATAATTTTCTCTCAAATTTTAATAAAGATAGTTTTTTGTCTTTTCAATTTATTTCTTTTTAAATATTCATGTCAGATGATTTTACCACTGATTGATAGTTGTAGGCCTAATAAGGACTGACCTCTCATACATTCATTGCTGACAAACAAAGTCCTCAGAAATGATCCCTGGTAACCTTTTGGAACATCATAGTCTTCATTAAAAGAGGAGATATTGTCAGGAATTTGATTTCCCGGTGTTGGTGTTATTTTTACACAGGCGGTGTGAAATATTGTTCCTAATAAATTGACATGAGACTGTATCAGTCAGTAGTACGAATTGTTGTGTGCATGTGTGTCCAAGTGCACATGTTGGAATTAAAGAGAGAGAAGTGTTGACAAGTAGGCTGTGCTCTGGTGCATCAGGCGCCAAAAACTCTCTAAATGAAGCAGGGTATGACGAATAATGGCTGACAACACTAGTCACACCTTTTGCTGATGGTTGTAACACTCACACGCTTCTTCCTTTTTGTAAGCTTTAGCATGCTGTTTGAAGACAGCCTGACAGACCAGGGATTAATTATTTTGGATGATTTATCAGACTTAGTCCTGAGTTTGGAAAGGTGTCAACATGAAATGTGATTTTCCTGGTTTGTTAAGTCTCCACTCTCAATCTATGATTCTACCTTCCTGTTTATGCATGGTGCAGCTTCCAAACAGTGGACAATGTGCATGTAATTTATAGAATTTGCAGGTCACGATTGTGGATGTGAGGACCGGGTGAGTGTAAGAGGTTTTATCTGTACAAACATTCAAGATGTTCTTTTTCTTTTGTTTTTTAACAACCCTTGAATATTCCGAAAACTTCCTTGAAAGGAGCAAGTCAAAAAGAATATTGTTCATGCTTCTTTGAATATTAAACCACACCCAGGACTTAGCCTGGTTAGCCTTGTTCGAACACTGAGAGATACAGAAAAAGCAAGTCTGACTTCTTCTACATGTCGATGCTTCAAACTTTCCTCCAAATCAATGGAGAGCAGCACATGAACAGAAAGTTTGCATTTTTGGAAATGCTAACTTCTTTCATGTGAGTGTGCTGATCGTGAAAGTCTCGTTTTGATGTATTTTACACTACAACCCTCACCACTAGTCAAAGGTTTCCCTTTGTGTCCAAGGGCTCACATGGTGGATGCTGAAATTGGTGAGGATTGCTTCTCCCTCATACCGCTGCATTATGGAACATAACACAGCTCACGTAGCGTTTCAGCTTCCCTGCTGCCACCAGATGAAGGGTTTAAGAGATTTATTGTAATGGACACAGCGGTATCAATCTTTTGTACCAGTCAATGAAGCAGTTAAGTGCATTTTCCTTAACAGGAATCTTGACAAACAAAAAAACACCCTTAGGATTCTTCAACTGGAATGCCAGCTAAGGGATTGCATGAGCATTATCATGGCATCATTAGACCATAATTATTTGTACCCATGGTTGGTAGTCAAATTTTTACCGACTTTTAAAAATCCATCACCATGTTTACTGTCTATTGGAAATCATGTTTGACCTTGTTTGTTGTGGTTCTTCATAGAAATGCATAGAAATGAATGAATGAATAATAAAAAAATCGTCTATCGATTGGCTGGCAACTAGTCCAGGGTGTATCCCGCCACTCGCCGGATGACAGCTGGGATAGGCTCCAGCATCCCCCACGACCCTGAGTGCTGAATAAACGGCAGACGATGGATGGATGGATGATTGGCCAAAGATAGCATCATGATGGAAAAGAAAAACTCACTTACCTACATTTGCAGCCAATACATCCATCTCTACTAGTATAATACAAATGATGACAGCTATTCAGTTTACAAGTTTCTGTCCTACAATGTTTGCTGTTGATGTACAAAATCAAAATTCCACAATGCATTAACAGGCTGTAGACTTTGCTATATCCATTGTATGGCAGTCACTTTGAACCAACTTTTTTACACTGCATTATTATCATTCCTTTTATTTACTGTCATCATTATTATTACAATAAAGACTAATAGCTATGAATTCTGATTATAGTCAAAGAAGTAAAGCAGAATAGCCTTATTCATGTTTTCTGATAATGTTGAAGCAGATACACAAGTTTCCTTAACATCTTGCAGTAAAGTCCATTATTTTCTGTTCTTTTTGTCAAGGAAGGTGAAACAGTTTTACTTCATATCTGGCCTCAACTGATGGCTGGTTAGATCTGACAGGACTTACACAGTATCCCCCAATGACACTTAAATATTTTATACAGACCATCTAAAATGAAATGGTCTTTGATTGTCATTTTAAATCCAACTGGTCTTCTTTTCTGATCAAATTCTGTGAGGAGAGGCCAATTACTGTCGTGTCTTTATAAGGAATCATTGTTATAATAATAAAAAAATACAAGTAACCTGAGATATCAATTGTTTAATAATTACATACATTCATTGCTCTGTATGTATGTACTGAAAAAAAAATCCATATATATGGCCAAAAGTATTCGCTCACCCATCCAAATAATCAGAATCAGGTGTTCCAATCACTTCCTTGGCCACAGGTGTATAAAATCAAGCCCCTAAGCATGTAGACTATTTTTTAAGGTGCATAGAGCAAAGAGGTTGCCAACTTTCTGCAGAGTCAATCGCTACAGACATTCAAACTTCATGTGGCCCTCAGATTAACTCAAGAAAAGTGTGCGAAGACCTTCATAGAATGGGTTTCCATGGTCGAGCAGCCGCATCCAATCCACACTTCACCAAGTGCAATGCAAAGCTCGCCAGATTCTAGAACAGTGGACACGTGTTCTCTGGAGAGACGAATTGTTCTTCTCCATCTGGCAATCTGGTGGACGAGTCTGGGTTTGGCGGTTCCCAGGAGAACGGTACTTGTCTGACTGCATTGTGCCAAGTGTGAAGTTTGGTGGAGGGAGGAATATGGTGTGGGGTTGTTTTTCAGGAGCTGGGCTTGGCCCCTTAGTACCAGTGAAAGGAACTCTGAAAGCTCCAGCATACCAAGACATTTTGGACAATTCCATGCTCACAACTTTGAGGGAATAGTTTGGAGCTGGTCCCTTCCTTTTCCAACATGACTGTGCACCAGTGCACCAAGCAAGGTCCATAAAACATTGATGACTGAGTCTGGTGTGGAGGAACTTGACTGGCCTGCACAGAGTCCTGACCTCAACCTGATAGAACACCTTTGGGATGAATTAGAGCAGAGACTGAGAGCCAGGCCTTCTCAGCCAACATCAGTGTGTGACCTCACAATAGCGCTTTGGGAAGAGTGGTCAACCATTCCCATAAACACAGTCCTGAACCTTGTGGACAGCCTTCCCAGAGGGGTTGAAGCTGTTATAGCTGCAAAGGGTGGTTCGACATCATATTGAACCCTATGGATTAGGAATGGGATGTCACTTAAGTTTATATGCGAGTCAAGGCAGGTGAGCGAATACTTTGGCCTTGTCGTGTATATTATTGTGCTTGCAAAAAAAAGGAAAAGTAATGTGAAGTTTCTAGCTTTTTGAGGCAGAATAGTGACCCAAAGGGTCAGCAACATGTCAGGCAAGTACCGCTGAATATCCTACTGTGCCCTCCTGTGTTCCTGGGGCACAATTTATTGCTTTGTTATAGAATCCAGTTTTAGGTTTATGATACAATGGTTTGTATTCTAAAATCAGGATATACTGTATATACTACATATATCCTTTTCATCTTCTCCTTAATATTTAAAATTAATCCCTCTTCAAAAGGACCAGTGAGTAAAACTGTGTGTCGCGCTCTGGTGGCCCCTATGCTCCATTGAGGAATTGGTAAGATGCAGTGGATACATTTCATTGCATCTGCAGACTGACAACAAAGGTTTCCTTCTATCAGCAGTATGTTTGTGGTGTGAAATTGAGCAACGTTGTATAAATTGATGGTTAGTAAAAGTGAAGGAACAGCAGTTGGTGGTAAACAGATGGAGGGAGATGCCAGGTGATTGCAGCCCCCCAGTGTTTCTCTGTCAGAGGCCACGCTGCTCACGTTCTTGGCACCAGGTCATGGAGGTCATAGACTCCTCCCCCTGTCTTGATGATCCAAAGCACATACACACATACACACATGCACACATGCGGACGCGCATACATACAGTTTTATCTGTTTAAACCTGAACTGATGTGCTTGCCAAAGAGGCCAGATAAGAGTTCATTTTGGATCTTTCATATGGACAGCCGCCAACGTGTACTGTTTCCCACAATGTTCCACCCCACGCCCCAGCCCCCCATCAAACTGCTCCCTCGTCTCTCAGTGGCTGGCGGAAGCGAGGGGGGGGGGGGTTGTCTGTAATAATGTTGAGGCCAGACTAGACTGCAATGATTGGGGCCATTGATTGTGGTGATTTGATTTATTGATCAGTCCCCCTTCTCAAATGTGGCGTCTGAGATGCAGGGCTAATCTGAGGCAGCTATGGACAATCTTGTGCCTCACAGAGAATGGGAGGCGATAAGGAATGTATGAAAGGAAGCTACACTTATCTTAATCACACACTCGTCCCTGCCATGCCTTGCTGCAGTCTCTGTGTGTGGATGTCAGTGCACATGCGTCTCTGAACAAGCATGTGTGCCTACCGCTCTTTTGTGCGAGACTGTGTGTGTGTGCATGTGTGTGTTTGCGTCGGTGTGGTGGGGGTTGTGAAGCAGTACAGTCACCAGGCAGAACAGAGTGGATCTATAAATTGATGGAATTCAAAGCCTCCAGCATCGATTACCATTATAACAAACAGCAGCACACAGAATGTCTGATTATTTTTAGACAAAGATTCTGTGCTCTCAGCAGCAATTCTGCTGATGCTGTCACACTTTCAGGCATCTGCCTATGATTGCAATTAGATGGGATACAAAAAGAAAAATAATACCCCATCTGCATTTTCCCCTCTGCACTCCTCCCTCCTATTTTTTCCTCTTTAATTTGTGCTGTCCAAGCCTGCTGCACACAATAGTGATTTTGACTCAGTCTACCTCATTGCAGTACCTTGGTAGTTTTTCCTGCTTGTCAACATTTTCTACCATGGTTCGTCTTTGTGAAAGGCCAGAAAATAGCTTACTACTACAGATGTAATCAAGACACGCATAGTCTAATGAATCAATGTCAAATCCTCTCCAACAATACATTCGTGAGCTCTGTATTATATCTAAAACACTTGCACAGATTGTTACAGTATATCTCTGTTCCAACTTTTGTCAAAAGAAATTGCCTTCACTGGATTTATTCACTACCTAGACATTACTTGACAAGCAGTTTGTGATGAAATCCAAAGAGTTCTGTCTTTCTTATTCTTTCTCGCTGCCACCATAGCCCTCCAATTTTCTTATTTTGTTTATCCATCACCTAATACTGTCTATAGGGACCACTCCCTACGTTGTTGCTGCAACACACTAGCAAAAACCTGAGCCCCCTTAATGCAGCTTGAATGGCTGCCTGTCAGATCATGTGAGGGCTCCACAACAGATGCTGATAGGGCCATCTTCGGTCAGTGTCGGAAGGGCAGAGCCGACATTTGTAAGGCAAAGGACATTTGAGTCATGGTTTCACGTTTTTTTCTCCCCCCCCCTCTGGTGCTCAGTAGTTCATGGAGCTTCAAGCCAATTCAAGCTTCTGCTTTCTTGATCTTTGCAGATTGACTTGAGCACACAAGGGCTGATTCCATGCTTAAAATCCCTCATTCCTTCCCCTCCAGCCCTAGTGACAGCTCTGTTCTCCCCAGGGAAAACTCATCAATTATGGCTGGATGTTTGACTGGCAGAGGCTTAATGACAGGAGCTCTGTATTGACCCGACTGCCACACACTGAAAATTTGGTCCCAAATGCCCTTTTTAAAACCTGTCAAATGATTACCAAGAAACTCCTCTTTGCTCAGCAAGTTGAAACTGTTCAAGAAATCATAAGCAAGTGCGTGTTCACACGATTGTCATTACCATATTAGTTGAACAGTAGAGATAAGTGAGAAATCAGGGCAATGTTTTTAGTTTGAAGTAGATCAGTGTCATTTTGTAGCAGACACTTTCCTTTCGAGAGCCAGCTTTTCAGAAGTCTTGCATTATGCTGCTAAGGCTGGTAATCTCTTTCCCTGTTTTCTCAGCCTGCTCAGTTGCCTTGTATTATGCCCAGTAGCACTGGACATAAATGTCCAATAGCACTGGACATAAGCTGTATTGTCCTTTAGTGAAGGTATCCTTCTCTTTCTTAGAGGAAAGCTGTCCGTTTGAATTGCCAGCTGGGTCACAGACGACCATTCCTCTTTACCCAGGCAACCGATCCAGATCCTTTTCAGCTGATGTTCCCTTGTTCCGGTTGACAAACCTGCTCAAGATACCTAGATGGTTCATTAAGAAGTTAATCAATTCATATCGTATAAGAGAAATAATTTCAAATGAAAAAAAACTTTCTTCTGTTGTTAATCTGCAAAGCCTTGCTTGCCATCTTCATTAAGTTGTGTTTTTTAAAGTGCACTCAAACAAGGATCTCTCAAAAGTTGTTTTTTTTTTTTTTGTCAGCTGATGCATCAGAGCCACCATAAAATATGACCTCAGTGCTGACCCTGCATCAGTACAGCTTACCTATTCGTACTTGCGCTTAACACCCCTACCACCATACCAAAATATTACACGTAGACCCTCTATCATTACTGCGTGATCCAAAGTATACTACAATTCTTTTATTTCTCTCCTGAAAGTCATACACTTACTTAATTACTTACTCACTTTTTATTTGATGTGCTGCTGTCATCCGCCCTAATGGTCTGAAAACTGTGGGGTGCGTCTGAAATAGCCAGGCTCTCATGAAAGTGCTATTTGACCTGCATACAACATCGATATTCACTATTCTCTTCAGGTGAGCTTCATTATGATGTGAACCCAGGCCACCAAAACACTGTCGGAGTTAAATTCATCAAGTGTTGTAACTGAACTTCTTGAAAAAAAATCCCACCGAAAGTCACTTCTAGAGGACTTGGCATGATTAGTTGGTCTGAGGCCATTTAAATCTAGCGGTGTTTGGCTGGCTTTTGAAACCCCCCTCTCTAATCTCCACAAAAGGCTCATCCCAAATAGACTAAGAGGACTAACAGGAACTTGTGAATTTAGTCGCCTTAATCTGTATGGCCAAGGCCTTTCTAGTTGCAATTTTTAACTGGAATGACACAAAAACCAAAGTCAAATCAGTCAAGCAGACACCCACCGGTATTGATCAGTCGGTCAATCAGTTCAAAGATTGATGTTATCATGTGAATTGTTGTCTGAGAATCTAAGTGCAGACTTATTTCAGTCCTTGGTGAAGGAGCATTCTATTATTGTCCAAAAACACGTCATCAGCCACAGAGTTGCACTAAGTCACCTATTCCTTTATCATTACTGTATGAACACAGACAGTGCGGTTTATCTTCATGCAACCCGATGTTTCCTTTCTTCTTTCAGAAATACTCAATGAAAAATAGACCCTAATAGACTCCTTATGAATAGAGCAACACGAAAGAGAAAATACAAACTGGCCTCATCTGTTTTACAGTAATTTAAATATATTACATTGATTGTGTATACTACACAACCACAATCGTCTAAACAACAATCCTCTTTCCTCCAACAGTCGTTTTTTTCCGGTGGCCTTTTGTGCTCTTTTATATTTGTCTTTGTATTGTTCAGTGTCATCCTCGTTGAAGCCAAATGTATGTGAAGGGCAAAAAGACTTCCTCATGCAGGTCTTGGGCACTCAGTTACGAGGCTTGCATTATACTGACATGAAAAATGCAATGTTCTTTCAATTGCGTCCTCTTTCATCTGTTCGTTAAAAAGAGTTTTCTGAAAGACCATAAGTTGGTTCTAGTTCCTTGCAAGCAGCATATGTGTAATCCAATTTAACCCTTTTCTTGCCCCTGTGTTTATTTTTGTTTGTTTTGTCTTGAATTTTTAACCAAAAGTGGAGCCAGACATTGTGTTCGTAACATGCTGCTTGAATTAAGTCCATGCCTGCTTTGTGTTTTCCTCTTTCATTGGACATCGGGGTACCAAATCTGCCTACTGTATGTGGAAAAACAGAGTTCCAAGAGGAAGGGCATTGACACTGCAGTTTGATGTATCAAAAACATCTGGCAAAATTAATATTTTTTTCTGATTATTATTTTTGAAAAATGCAAAAATATTGAATACACACTTGCTTCTTCATAGGTGTGAAGTTGCAGCCCTTTTTACATAGTGTGTCTGGAGTATTCAATTTATTAATTCTTTTTACACTAAAAACACTTTTTTATTTGAACAGTGTGAAGAATGCCCTGGGTGAATGCCCACAAATTGTACTCGGGGCAGTATTACAGCTGCCTTTTTTCCCTCCTTGGTGCCACGTAGGCTGTATATTTACCATGCTGTAAGTGCACCCACAGAAATAATTCAGTTTAACGTTGTTTGTCAAACACTACTCTTAAGTTTAAGTCGCTCCCCGACTTGTCAGTCCTGGGACTTGAACCAGCAGACCTTCAATTAACAGCTCTGACCGCCATTCCACGAGGCCGTTGAGGTGGAAGTTTCATCCCTCCATGTCCATTCTTTTTTTCTTCCTTGTGTGATGATTTATTAAATCGCCTTTGAGTAAGACTGCAGATTAATTAAAACACAGTCAATTTAATTTCCCAGTGTCATATATAAATTTTCAGTGGTAATTGAATCCTGCACTACACTTTCTTTTTTTTTTTTGGGGGGGGGGATATGTTTTAGCCTAGCCATTTCAAGACAGGACCTTCATCAATTACCAGTCAAAAAGGAAGAGGAGGTGATGGTACAGTTGTCTGCACTGTCGTCACTCAGGACAGGAGAGATGAGTTTGACTCTGCTTTTCCTTTTTTTCACTTTGTTGGAAGAGCCGGGAATTGGATGGCCGATCGATAATATTGGATTTGTGGATGCCATGCAGTGCAGCCGGGTCCAGCATGAATGCAAGGTTCTGATGAAGGGCCTGCTACTGCAGGCAGCTTTGAATAGTGAATCAGACATGTTGCCAGGGTGGAGCTCTCATTTCCTATAACACAGACATGTAAACAACCAATGTGCACAGACATAAATGGAATAGCGATCAGGGTTGTTGTTGTAGCAAAAGGGTAATTTAGTTAAACCTATGCAGGATGCTGCCTTGTATTGAAAATCTGTGTGGGATCAATATAAAGATCGGTGCAGCTGATGGGAGAGGGCTTGAAAAGGGGTTGAAAATAGATCTGCCCTCTGGTAAGCGAAGCATTTGTATGTTTGAATTAGGTCTTGCCCGAGCTTAAAAACAGCCCTGCATTTCAGGAGGAAGCTCTATTTCTTCATAAGGGTATTTGTCAGGTTATTGGGTTTCTACACGTGACTCAACCCCCCCTCCCCCCTTTCTCCTTTTCTTGCTCTTTCTCTCTCTCTCTCGCCCAGTCCCTCACTGGCGCTCTATAGCCGTTGCAAGTGTATTGATTATTTCAAATACTGATTATCTAAAAGGCCTTCTGCTACTGTAGGCATTGGATTTATTTTGGCTTAATTATTCATGGGCCAGGGTTTGCTGTAAGTATTACTGCTGTGAGATCATGAAGTATTACATTGTTAATATTCAGCAGTGTATTTTTGTTTATGCACAATCCAAGCTGTACTGTATGAGCTTCGGTCGGCTCCCTAAAGTGCTGTGACTCTCCATTCTCTTCCTCTCAACGTTTGTGTGTCTGTCGTGTCTTTGCAGAGGGAGCTCAACTCTGTAGCGTCTGAGCTGGCGGGTCGACAAGAGGAGAGCGAGCATTCCCACAAGCATCTGGTGGAGCTGAGCAGGGAGTTCAAGAGAAATGTACCTGAGGTGAGTCTATTACCCCCACATCCCCCGCACAAACCCACCCCCACTCTCACACATTCTTTCAAGTCTCGTGTTGCTTTACCTCATCTTCACTGCCTCTGCTTGAGCCCCCGCACACATTTTACAAGGAATTATTTATTTCTTTTGTAAAGCAGCATTGGTATAAATTAACACTTCCTGGCAGTTTTGATTAGCGAGGGTAAGCCCAGCCCTCCTCCTCCTCTTCTTCCAGTAGCTCAGTTAATATTTAAATGCTGAGGTCTTGCAGAAATGTTAGCCTGTGGCTGAGCGTGATGAGAGGCCAAGGGGCTCATTTTAAAAAAGGTAAGCACAACTCCGCTGCTTATTTTCTACTTCGAGGTTGTTAATAAACAACTTATTGTGATGTCAGATCTGGCAGCTGATACCGATGTACTCTGAATTTTCCACAACACAATAAGAGAATCTTACAAAATACAACATAATCAATGTCATTGCAAATGAACCACCTACAGAACCTCCTAACATTACGGTTGCAATTTTTTTTTTCACTGAAAGTCTGAAACAACCACAGGGTTTTTCAGCAAAGTAATCCACAATATCTCAGTAGTTAAATATTTGGAGAAAGCCACTGCTGAAGGGAGTTTTTGCAGAAACTACATGTAGTTGTATGAATTGTATGAATACAACTACAAGTATTACAATGGTTGATTTGACCATTTCTAGCTGATCTATTAACTATCTAATTCAATTTTATTATCCCAAGTATAATCCAATTCTACCTTTTCAAATTATATTGTTATTGTTTTCTTATTATTTAATAACAGTGTTTTTGACCGAAATAGGTAATTATAAGCCACTGTTGTTTGAAACAAACAGCAAGGCCCATTGCTATACCAATGATTTCATTATCTTTTTGTCGTTCGGGTTAAAAACTTGCTGCCTTTTGGGGCATAAGGGACAAAGAAATTAGGACTGTAATAAAACAAGTGTTTTAAAGTTTATTTTTGGCCCTCCCTCACACCATCTTTCAGCACAAATTCAATACATTCATCAAACAATCCCTCACAACTTTTTCTCACATATAGTGATAAAGGTAAGCCACCGTGGCAGTGAATGTCACACTGTTGAGTGACAGACCAATGGCAATTAACAAGGCAAATACCAGCTAATTCTGATATACAGCTGATACATCGGCGCCTTACCGATCACAGGCCATCACCTGGGGCACCTGTAAAATGTTAACGCCATTTTAAAAAGCATTTTTTGATATTTTCTTATATAGCAAATTAACCAGGTAAAAGACCAATGCTAATGCTTTCTTGTTACCAAATATGAATAAAGGTTATTTGAGTCAAGCAAAACCTAATCACAGCATTATACACCGATGTATTAAAACACATGACCCAAACAGTAAGATATACACAATCAACTGTGAAGGTTAAGGGTTATGTCAGCCTATCTTTGGCAATCAATCAATTTATTAATTAATTATTATCAATAGTGTAGTAACATACGTAAAGATTCCGAACTGAAATTTTACTCTTGTAATTATTTTTTAATAATTGAGATACAAATTGGAGGAATTTTACTGTTTCATTCACAAATCTCAAAACAATTTGTCTTGTTATTATAAGTGAATGATAAAATCTATGCTGAAAATTCATCTTCAGCAGTCCCTGGTTTTGCAGAGAAAACCTGCTAATTTCCTATTCGTATCCTCAAAATGTGGATTCTAACAAAGTATGTGATCTATAATCACTCTGAATTTTATATTCTCTTTCAATTAAAGATACTAAAAAAAAGACAACCCAGCCCTAGCATATCAAAAAAACAAACAAACAAAAAAAAAACACAACCACTTTACAATTGTACTACTGCTATTGCACCTGGACTGTTTTCAACAACTGTCTTCACAATAGAGCTGACATGAGATCAAATGAGGTATGAGTAGTACATACAATATTTCATCGCAGTGATTCAGAAGTTTTGGTTCGGAAGCGATCAGCAGCCCACCCATTCAGTTCACATGAAACAATTCTGTGGAAAGCCTTTGCTGTTTTACCTATTTTCCAATTGACCATGCGTTGCACATGCTGAAATGCATGCAACAATATAAAAACAAAAAGGATGCAGCCTCCTGTTCCTGGTATAATTGTTAACCCAAAAACCTGTATTGATTCTATTTTATAGAGGATAAAGAGGCCCTTTAAAGGAGGTCTTATTGTTTCTCAGACAGGAGCTTAAAGATAGTCAAATTACATTTTTAGGATAAACTGAACAACTGGCTTACTTGTAACAGCAACACTTTCCGTCCCAGCAGACATTATGCACCTGTCAGATGCACCTGATTGACCAATATGCTCTTTTACAGTTGTTCAGCCACTGGGAGTAACAGTTTGTATTTAATGCAGCTATGCTTCCTGAAGCCACATTGAGAATTATCAGTGTCATATTTCATTCTAATTTAGCATTACATTTGAGGTGTGCCAAGCCTGCATTGCACCTTACTTTTCTGAGGCAAAAAGGCTATTAAATATTTGATTGAATTGAATTCATGAAAAGCTAAAGCTGTGAATGATACAGATATGACTTTGTCCTTTTTTATCATCTTCTTTGAAATGATCTTCTATTGACATCTCGGCTAAAGTCAAAGAGAATATTTCTATATTTTATAAATGAGCCCTGCAGCTATTTGCCGTGGTTCCACCGTCTTCCTATTTCCAGTCCGAATATGTGGTGAAGTGCTGTAATCTTGTCAGTATAATACAGGCGTTTAAGACAGGATCAGGCTGTCAACACTGGCAGCACAATCCCCTTACCTGAGGCTGTGGGAGCTCACAAGTCTGGATGCTGAGCTCCAACACAAGCTACTGGAAAGCCCCACTTTTCAAACATGCCCACTCAAACCGTTTAGGTTTAACCACTAATACCTACACCCCATAACGACGTAGCACTCTCTCACATGCAGTATATGCCCCCCCGCCCATAAAAAGCCTTAACATAAATAGCATTTGAAATGTTTGTGCCTCTTAGGGGCTAATCTGATTCCTAAACAGGTGAAATATTTTGCAAAATAAACATAAAATGCTGAGGGTCGATATATTTTTTTCTGTACATAGGAAGTCCGGGAGATGGTGGCGCCTGTCCTCAAAAGTTTCCAGGCCCAGGTGAGTCTTGGCATCTTAAAGATACATTATATTTAACAGATCCAAACAAGTAAAAACTGTAAAACCTGTTACCAAGTCATAGATGTTTCTAAAGACAGAATCTTTAGTGTTTCTTTCCCACATTATAATTTCTAAAAAACAGGAGACAGTCCTGAGCTCTGTTACTATAGCGATCACTTTGCTCCTGCAATGAATGATTTGTCAGATATGGCAAAGGAATCCATGGCATACTTTTCATCTTACTGCTCATCTGCCGCTTATTGACTGATGCCTTTTCTGTCAAAGTGAAGTAGCATCTATCTGCCATTAGATGATCAGATATCTGGCTTCTCATATTTTCTTGGCCGAGACAAGCCCTCATTTCCTGTTGTGATGGTGCATTCACCGTGCCCCCTCTCTGACGTTGCCATATTGAAAAAGTCATTTGATATCTACCAAGTCTCTGCTCCAGCCATTAAACCAAGGTCATAAATCACATTTGTGTGCTGCGTTACGGCCGGCAAAGCAGGGGCTTATGGAAATGATACCACAAATATGTTTCTAGTCTTGCCCTCCCCTCTAAACTCTGGCTTGACGCTAACCTGAATGCCCCATCATCGGTAAACATGAGAACACTCGGCATGGATTGTTCAGTTCTCTTGGAAGTGATTATTGGCAGGTTCTTTTTAATGCTTTATAATTGACTATGCCCAAGCAAGCGTGTTCCCTGGCAGGAGCTATCACGCTCAATACTACACTCCGCAATACTGGCTGATTTGTGTGCTGATTCAATTACTCTAACTGTAGAGTCACACAAATATCAGAAGCAGCCTTCCATATCTTTATTGTGCAAACAGGAACCCACAGGATTAATTTAAGCAACATTGATGTCTGACATCTGGGAGTCCAGAGATGTTCCATAGTAGATAAAATAGATGGCAGATAATGAGCGATGATTTTTCTCTTTTCCTTGTTAGCTGTAGGCATTGCGATACCTTTCGTTCTCTCTTGTGTAACTTCCACTGGCTTATATTCTGCATGTTGATAAGTAAGCCTGCTTGCGATGGGAAATGCCTCTGCATTTTTTTTTTCATTATGAAGAGTAGCAACCTACTCTACACACCATAATAATATAATCCTCTGGTGTTTTCTGATACACTTTGACCTTATTGGTAATGTCAAACAGCTTGCGGAGGCATGTGAACTTTACCCAGCGGTAGTCTGGGCGACCTCAACGTAAGCTGTGGGACCTCGACCTGCTGCTGCAGGGGGAGAGGAAGGAAAAGGTGGAGTTAGATGTACTGGGTAGACTGTGTGGTTGGGGATAGAAGAAATCTGGACTGCACAGGTGGCGATTCATAGAAGTCTTGCCGTGTGTGTGTGTGTGTGTGTGTGTGTGTGTGTGTGTGTGTGTGTGTGTGTGTGTGTGTGTGTGTGTGTGTGTGTGTGTGGGAAGGGTGGGTTGTCTTTCCCCCGCCCGCCCCCCCCTCTTTCCC
>CAAKHD010003444.1:142792-162419 GCA_901007705.1 Fistularia tabacaria | reverse complement strand
TAAAAAAAAAAAATTTAAAAAAAGAAATTTTTTTCCGGGGAGAGGAAAAATTAAAAAAATAACGCCCCAATTTTTTTTTTTTATTTCAAAAAATAAATTGTTTTGTTTTTTTTTTTTTTTTTTTTTTTACAGTTAAAAGAGACCTGCTAGTTATATTCTTATTTTAAACTGGAAATCACATCCAGCACAAAGATCAGAGTGTTCTTTGCCTTTGTCACAAACAGATGTAGGTTTTTAAGTCCCACAGCTGTGCTCTCTGTTTCATCAGTGACAGAAAGTGGCCACAGTGGCCTGAGGAAAGTTAAACACGTTCTCAATTAAAGCAAAGTAACTTTGCATCTCTGCTCATGATTCCTCCTGAAGTCCCTGTAATTGGCTCTCGGTGGATTTAGCGGCCGGGGCTCGTACTCTTATTCTGAAGTGAAGGGCCCAGCCAGGAGTGGGACCGAGGGGATGGTCACTGAGGGAAATGGAGTTGGTCGCCCGGATGCTGGTTACGAGAGTTCCAGTGAACCCAAGTAGGCGGGTAGTTGCAGTGTGACTGCAGCCTTTTTCAGGGAAGGTGATAATTCCCATTATGTTTCCTCCAAAATATAAACCCACACTGGAATTTTTACCTCAGGATTCTATTTCAAATGTAGCCCTAAAAATTAGATTTTTCTTTAATGAAATCAATTTATTAGTCAATGATTCCCTGAATGTTTGAAGGTATGTTTTGACCATCATCATATAGAAGTCCATAGGTTCATATAAAAGCCCATAGGTTTACGACTAGGAAAAGATTATAAGATTGTTGGACTCACACTCGCTCTATTTGGTGTTACATAGTGGTCAGTTTTTCGCCCTCATTCAATAGATATTAATTGATGCAATTCATGACAATATATTTTTTGTACTCTAATAGCAAAAGATTTTCATGGTCCCCCGCCAAATATCAAAATTTGTTGGCCCATTGAGGTATGCGTGCACATGTGTTTTGGGGGGGATTGTTCCTCTGTGGTGACATGTGAAGGATAGTCACGGTGTGGTGAGATCCAGTGATGGGCTTGTTTCATTACATCTCATATTGAGACCAATCTCTGCCCATTCACCTGAAGGACAGCCAGCTATTCCCTAACTAAATTAGCCAGCCACTGTGGTGTGAGAGGGCCTTCACGAGCATACAGACGCATACCTCTCTCTCTCTCTCTCTCGCTCTCAGACTCGCTCGCTTGCTCTCAAACACACGCCTAGAGCCTGATGACAATGACAGGATGGCAGGCAGGCAGGCAATATTTTGTGTATCTTTTTTTTTTTTTTACCTCTTCTTTCATGCACAAACTCACATGTGCAATGGTATGTCTCCTCACTCACACACACAAACAACACCGAATCGCACACTGAGCAGGGGATGTAGGGTAATTGCAGTCACTGTGGCAGGTTTTGTGTTTGTGCCCCTATCAAGGAGTCCAGAACGCCTCCTTTTGGGACCATGTGACACAGTTCTCTGTGCCGTGGCATACCTGGATATATCACTCGTGCGTGCGTGCGTGCGCGTCCGGAGTGCATGCATGTGTGCGCACATTCCCAAGTCATCCATCCTTCGTGAGATTGCAACATTGAGTTTTAACCTAGAAGGCAAGGTGGCTTGGAGGATGGACATTTTCTACTTGCTCCCCCCATACCCACTGAAACCTCTTTGTACATTCTCTTATATACATATTTTTGTTCACTCACGGCAGATGTTTTAATGAGGCAGATCCTGAAATAGCAGTGGGGCTAACACTGCATAACTATGACATCCCATGTGAAAACATGCCCAAATCACAGTGGCTGCAGCCGTACGTCAGGTTTCTTTATTTATAACCCGTATGGAATTGTCCTACAGTCAGAGCATATGGAAGATTATATAACGCTCAGCATCCAATAGATAACCGCTATAGTCAGATCCTATATATAAAGCCTGCCGAAGAGTTGTTTTTCAGTCTGCTTAGTTGCATGTAGTGCTCATGAATTTGTGTTTAATGCGATATGCCAAAAAGAATCGTTATAGTGAGCAAAAACAAAATCTTCAGCATTTTTTTCTGCTTTCATGGGTCGATTCATCATGATATCTTAAAATTTAGCACTCACTTTTTGAGATGGCACAATTCAGATGGTGGCACGACAGCATTAGTGCAAAAAGTTAATTGTGTTTTTTTTAGTTTCAAACTTTTCTTTAATCTTTGAATTAGCTGTACCTCTACGGATCTCTAAAAAGGATCCAAATAAAAAGGAACTCTTTAATGGGGTATTAATAACACTGGTCGAGGAATAGAGTAAATAAGGAAAGGGGACACTGGAAAGATTTAATAGGCTTCTTTTGAAATTTTGAATCTTAATATCAGCACTGAAATGATCAAAAAACAGATTCAGATTGCCTTTAATGGGAGCCAATCTATTAAATCAATGGATTTGAATTAACCACTGAGGGTGATGTTTGATTCAGTTTTTTTTAACAAAGTTTTAAAAATTGAGGAATAATGGGATGTAACCAGACTGATTTCCCTGGGCTGAATGATTTTTTTGTAGTTCTTTGCTCCACCACGAGTTCCCTTCAAATTAATATAAGAAAAAAAACGCACACACCAATACGAAGAATTTTGTCAACACAAAGGCAACATTTCTTTTTGAGCTCCTGTTATGTATTCCATCAGGGCGGCATGTCGGTGCAGTGGTTAGCTCTTCTGCCTCACAGCACGAAGGACCCTGGTTCGAATTTGGCAGGTTGCATGTTCTCCCTGTGTCTCCCCGGTTCTCCAATTTTCTCCCACTATCCAAAAACATACAGCAGGTTAATTGGAACAATTGGGACAATTGGCAAACAGTCCAGGGTGTACCCTGCCTCTCACCTGATGGCAGGTGGGATAGGCTCCAGCATTCCCCGCGACCCAGAGTAGGATAAAGTGTTAGATAATGGATGGATGATTGATTACATCATGTCAAAGTACGATGTTCAGCCAGGTAAAGGTTTGTAGGTCTGTAATGCCTAATAATGTTAAAAGTAGACAGTTTGGGTGGTAAGTAATTATGTAACAGGTGCTGTCTTGCTAAAGCCGAGGGATGAAATAACCACTTTAATTTTGGATGGTGACCATTCATACAATATCAAATTGGCATTGAATGTTGAAATTATGGCAGTAATTGTTGGTGCTGCATGTGAAAACTCGCCGCCCTCAGTTCTCTCGTCACTCATGATTCAAACCAAAATGCCACCTCACATCTGTCACATTGCAGTTATCAGGAAGGAAAGCTGGTCATTACAATCATGACATCACATATCTGGCACAAGAGGTCAATCATCGTGTATTAACCACACAGAGCTCATTTGTTTTACAGCTTTTAGTGCCGTGTTGGCACCCGAGTACATGAGCGTTAGGCTGGCATCCAGCGGGCACGGAGGGCCTCCCGGCAGAGCAAGAGCAAGATGGGCCTCGGCCAGCCCTCTAACAGAGCAATATGCGGGAGACATAGCAGAGTGTTAATGTGGCCCTCCTTCTCTCCCGGCTGATATACAGGCCGGTGACGAATGAAAGGAAACGGCAACATCAAGTGTCTCAGGAAGGTGTTGAGCCAACATAAGCTGCCAGAGCTGCACCAGCGCATTTTGGCGGCAATTCTGCAATTGTCTGTACTGGCAGGATGAACGCCACTCGTCCAAGAGATATCCTCTCATTCGGTGCCATGTGATGAATCTCTCTGAGCTGTTTAATTGTGATTCGATGACGTTCAACTATCCCTCTGTTCTGTGTGGATGTATTTGCATCCATTATGTGTTCCTACGCTCATTCATTCAGGTTTTTCTCTTCAGTTTGTCAATCATTTGTACGCAGCAAAAATACACTCCCTCAAACACACATGCTTTCATTAATAATAGCTTGATTGATTGTCAGATTGCTGTAGAAAAGATTAAACAAATTTTGGTGCAAAATAATGTCGTGAAAGTCCTTGCACCCTGTGACCGGGCCCGTCTTGGCCCTCTCCGTCTTTTTTTAATCTTTGACATGTCACAGCACTGATAAGTTATTGCACGGCGTTAGTGCACAGACAAACACACACATACATTTTAAAAATGATTTTGTATCCACACCTGGTCCTAATTATAGCAGGTGAAGCTATATTTCTTTGGTGATCCGTCATCGACAGGCTCTCTTCATTCTGACTGGGAGTGATATCTCTCTGTAAAATATGTATGACATCAAAAAGCCTTAAAGGTTATTACAAATTAATAATGAGTAGTGGGCTGAGAGCAGTAAAAAATAGCCTTCCCTTGGTGTCATGTTTAAATGTTTAATTTAACATGCTCGGGTATAAATGTGGACTGCCTCGCAGCAATATGTGGGGAGCCCCAGGGCCTCAGCAGCCTGTCAGCAGTCTGGAACATACAAACCCAGACCACCAGGCTCACATGTATTAAGATCAACATTCAGATTAGACTGATTCATGCATCTGGAGCTGTCAAGTTTTATCTTGAAAGACACTCTGCTTCTATCTTCATGTCTCTTAACAGCATACAGAATTATAGGGAAAAAAAATACCAAAGGAAGTCGTTTTAGTTGCATCAATCGAGGATTCTCTGTAGACTCCAAGACACAAAAAAGCTCTTTCTGAGCATTTCTCTGAAGCAAGTGAAATCATTGGCCCTGAACCCCCTTCACAGTAATGTCTGAGGACACTGTACAAAATTGCCTTATTTATGCCTGTAATGTAAGCTGTCTGTTCCTGTGTCGTTCATTCTCGGTGGAACCGACGACGTTAGCAGAATCTTGAGTGAATTTGCCGGGCGACTACCTGGGAAACATCAACAGTCATTAATTATGTAAAACTCTTCGCACAGTGGGAGCAGGGAGAGCTGCATACAACGGCAGCGCCCGCTCCTATTAGACTCAATGTACTCTACAATGAGCCCCCACTGCCTTGGGGCATGGAGGGATTATCAGACTACAGCCATGACCACCCATAGAAAGACAAACGCTGCACAGTACATGCACACTTACGCACACTAAATGTGATGTTCTATTAGCTGCTGCTCCTAGTATTCCTGTGTTTAGCTGAGGTGGAGAATAACAGGAATCTTTGTGCTGTCTCTCCTCCCTAGTCACCCCATCACTCACTTGCCTTCCTTGCAGGTCCTCTCCTCGGCGATTGTATGCTTTCCGGCTTTCTCACTACAATGAATGAAATCGGCAGATCTGACAGGACAAATGATATGCCATGTTTGTCAGGAAGGTCTGGGAAAGGGGGCTCCTTCATCTTTGATGCAACTGCCACCAGACTGTGGGCTGGGGTTGGCTGGTAACCCAACGAGATGCCCGTGCTGAGGTCTACCTGAGCTCTTCCTAGGAGCACCGCGATTGACAGCCGCAGATTTATCAAGCAAATAATGGACCTAATTTCAGTGGCATGTGTTTCCTATCCATCTTCCCTCCGCAGCAGATGCAGGATTGTTTGGCAGACTACGAAGTAGTCTCCGCATCGCTCACTCCCTCCATCAGCCGCTTGTCTTTTAGCTGTGGTTCGAGACTCGTTCATCAGCGTTGTTCTTTTACACGGATGCAGCTTTGGCATGATGTTCCTCCATGCTGAAACAAAGGCAGTGCTGACACCTGTAATTAATTAAGCCATTATGCATTCCACAATGATAATTGCCTCACTGGAAAGTCACCAGCCATCTAAGAGGGAGAGAAAGGAGAGGTGGATGGAGAGCGTTATCCATCATAGTGGAGTGCTTTCTCTCTCTCACTCTGCCTCTCCTCCCTCATGTCACGCTGTCTCACCTTGACTAGTGTAGGCAGGGCTAGAGAAACACTGTCAACATGTGTCTTAGGGCAAGATATGCAGCTGCGCCTACCCCTTGCCTGGGCTGCTCCAGGAACGGCCTGCCAGGGTCTGTCCTCTCTGGGGCTTTGGCTCACATTGGCACAGTTACCCATGACACCCCATCTGTTGTTGTCTGTTCAGCAGGGCATTAAAGTGCCATTATAAGGGGGGCACTTTATTTTTATAATTAGCCCTTACCTGTAATTCCTTCCGTTCCTCTCTCCTCCTAACACTCCTCCTTGCAATGAAATCGAGAGCAGATGTACTCATTACTACTTTTCACATCACTCTCTTTGAGCACATCAACCAGCGCCTTCATCTTAGCCTCAGCACGCCCCCGCTCCCTCCCACTCCGCAATGATAGATTTGTTTTCAGCAGACACACTTTCCACAAGGTTTAGGTCATTTGCTGCATCAAACATTTAAAAGCGCAAACTCAAAGAAAATGACAACTTTTGTCTTTTGAACTACAAAGGCATTCAGAAAAGATTTGTTTTACTCCCCCCCCATTTATCTCTCACCAGCTCTTGACTTTGACTTTGCCATGACTTTGAGCTGTAAGTACCAAAGCTGGTGCTTTTGAGTTTTGTCGAGAGAGCGGGTAACGCAGCGGCACTGCAGTCTGTTGATGGTGAGGGGGCACCCAAAAGACACCTGCTGCGTGGTGAAGAAAGCAGGCCCTTTGATCTTAGTATAATCATTTGCCGCTTTCTGTCTCTTGTGGTGTTCCAAGTGGCACGTCCATTGGAGTTACGTCAGCCCCACCTTGATGTGTTGAGGCCTACTAACTTCTTGGTCATTAAAGCACTCTCATCTCAGGCCTCGACCTGTTGTCTTGCATGTGAAGTGCCTTTAGTCAGACTTTTGTGGGCCTTTGTCAGCCATGATAGTAGTGTTTGAAGCCTGCCCCTTTCGCTGGCAGTCAGTCCGATGCGCTGTCATAGATTATCCTGTTTGAACATAACATGCCGAAATCTTTGACAAGAAAAAAAGAATACCAAAAATCTATTTTTGTTGTTCCTGTCAACTACACTGATCAGCCTTGTGTCGGATGAAGGTCGTCCAATTTGTCCACTTGCTGCAGTGAGCACAGTTAAGAGTGGCGCAGACTCCAGAAGATGAGCTCTTTTCCGTCTATGTCAAATTTTCAATGAAAATATTTGTTTTCAACTCCAATACTTCCTTAATATCATACTCTGATATGAGCATGCTTTTGTAAATCATTTTAAAGTTCCTTCCCTGAAAATTTCCTTTGTAAAATTTGCAACAGAAGTCAGCATTTATGCGTTTCGTTTTAACACAGATTTTCCAGTCACCTTTACATTTTGCATCACATATTGTGGTGCCTAATATGGTGCTTGGTATGCAAGTGCCCTATCCAGCACCCCTTGTGCACATGATAATGACCTTTGAGGGCAGCACAGCTGGAAAGTATGAATCGACGTAAAGTCACTGCTGACCTTAAACTTTTTTTTCTAAAGGGTTGTGAGGTTATTGTTTATGGTTTTGGTAAATATATCTCAACAAATACTTTTTTATAATTGGACCCAAATTCTATCAACATAATTGCTGATGCGTATTTCTTAATGTTTCAACAAGCTCATAATATGTCAAAATTGTTTGTTTTTTATTTTTCCGAGTGTGCTTGGGTGCGGAACCAAAAACCATTTTACCAGCCTCAGCTGTACTTCATGTCTTCATATTAAACTGTGACAAGTACATGTCAGTATACTGACATACCGTAGATTGTAAAGATATATATCATCTGGTAAATATTGAGACGCTAACACTTTATTAGCACATAGCTTAATGCTGTCTTGTCCTGAAAGCTGCAGAGTGGAGTTATAGGTGAATTATCCGTCATTCTCCCTGGAGTAAATCTGTCGAATAATCAAATCTTGAACACTGACATGTTAACATACTATACATCAGTACTACATCAGTAATACATACTATACATCATAATACTCCCATGACACCCTGTTGAATCATATAGCATTTTCCTCTCTTAATTTTACACTGCTTCAATGCAACACGTATTCTCATCAGGAACAGCTAAGGGGTACAAAATAATATTGGTGGGGTCACCTCTGGCTTTTTATTTAGCTGAGAGGGCAGTTCTGAAGTGGTATTGTGGTGATGGCATCAGCCGCTGTTGAGCGCTGTCCTTTGATTGACAGGCAGCGCTGATCAGAATTGACACGGCGATGAGATGTGTGTCAGTGCTCTGACTGCTCATCTCTATGTGCACCCAGAGACAGCCATAGTCATCGCCAAGATGCTACCAATGCTCTGAGATGGGTGTCACCATGATTAAATCTGACCTCAGTCACAATCTTAGTATTGTGTGTGAGAGTGTGTGTGTGTCTGTGTGTGAGTGTGTCGGGTCACAGAGGCAGCAGCCGGAGCAGGGTGGCCCAGACTTCCCTCTCCCAGCCACATGGTTCAACTCTTCTGGGGGGACCCCAAGGCGCTCCAAGGGGGGCCTAGAGATGTAGTCTCTCCAGCGTGTTCTGGGTCTTCCCCGTGGCCTCCTCCCAGATGGACATGCCCGGAATACCTCCCCTGGGAGGCGTCCACGAGGCATCCTGACCAGACACCCGAGCTGCCTCATCTGACTCCTCTCTATGCAGAGGAGCAGCAACTCTACCTCCGAGTTCCTCCCGGATGGCTTAACTTCTCACCTTATCTCTATGGGAGACTCCGGCCACCCTGCAGAGAAAACTCATTTTGGCTGCTTGTATCCACAATCTCGTTTTTTTGGTCACTACCCACAACTTGTGACCATAGGTGAGGGTAGGAACATATTCCAGAAAGCTGAGGAGTGTAAACCCCCCCCCCCCCCACGTAGTTGGAGCACACCCTCCAATCCACCTTTTTAAAAAGGGAGATCACCACCCCAGTCTGCCAGTCCAGTGGCACTGACGTCCACTCAATACTGCAAAGGTGTGTCAGCCAGGACAGCCCTATAGCATCCAGTGCCTTGAGGAACCCAGGGCGGACCTCATCCACCCCCGGGACCCTGATCCTGAAGAGCTTTTTGACTACTTCAGCAACTTCGGCCCCAGAAATAGGTGGGCCGCTTCCAGAGTCTCCCTGCTCTGCTTCCTCATTGGAAGGCGTTTCGATGGGATTGAGAAGGTCCCGGAAGTATGCCTTGCACCGATCTACAACGTCTCGAGTTGAGGTCAGCAGTGCCCCGCTCCCACTGTACCCAGTGTTGACAGAGCACTACTTTCCCCTCCTGAGCCGCTGGATGGTGGACCAGAATCTCCTAGAAGTCGTTCTCCATGGTCTCCTTGAACTCCCACAACGCCCGAGTTTTTGCCTCAGCGACCACCAAAGCCGCATGCCACTTGGCCTGCCGGTACCTGTCAGCTGCCTCCGGAGCCCCACAGACCAAAAAGGCCCGATAGGACTCTTTCTTCAGTTTGACAGAATCCCTCATCGCTGGGGTACACCAGCGGGTGAGAGGGTTGCCGCCAGATAGGCGCCGACTGCCCTAGGGCCACAACTCCAGGAAGCTGCATCGACAATGGAAGTGCGGAACATGCCCATTCAGACTCAGTGTCCCCTGGCTCCCTCGGGACGTAGTTGTGTCTCCACCAGAGGTGGCAGTTGAAACTCCTTCTGATAGGGTAGTCTGCCAGACATTCCAAACAGAGCCCAGCCTCCTTCCTCACCACCAGAGCCAGCTCACCACCAGGTGGTGATCATTTGACAGCTCCGCCCCTCTCTTCACCTGACTGTCAAGGATGTATGGCTGCATGTTTAACGACACAACCACAAGATCGATCAAAGAACTGCAGCCCAAGGTGTGTTGGTGCCAAGTGCACATATGGACACCTTTATGCCTGAAAATGGTGTTTGCTATGGAAAATCTGTAATGAGCACAGAAGTCCAAAAACAAAACACCACTCGGGTTCTGATCGGGGGGGGCGGGTTACTCCCAATCACCCCCTTCCAAGTCACACTGTTGTTGCCCATGTGAGTGTTGAAGTCTCCAAGTAGAATGAGGGAGCCTCCCAGAAGGGGGACTAGCAGCCCTCCTAGGGACCCCAAGAAGGGTGGGTAAACTGAACTGCTGTTGGGTGCACAGCCACAGACACACAATCTGAAATCAGATTGACAGATCAGAATCTGTCCCCCCACCTGAAGGCGGAGAGAGGCTAACCTCTCATCGACCAGGTTGAACCCCAACATACTGGTGCTGAGTTGGGGGGCAATCAATATGCCCACCCCTGCCCGGGGCCTCTCACTGGGGGCAACTCCAGAGTAAAAAAAGAGTCCAGCCCCTCTCAAGAAGCCTGGTTCCAGACCCCAAACTGTGCGTCAAGAAGTGTCCGACTATATCTAGTCAGAATCTGTCAGCCTCACCAGAGAAGTGACATTCCATATTCTAAGAGCCAGCTTCTGCAGCTGAGGGTCAGACCGCCAAGGTCCCCTGCCCTGGCCACCACCGGCTCACACTACACCCGACCCCCTTTGCCCCTTCCTATGGGTGGTGAGCCCAGGGAAAGAGGGACCCATGTTGCTCCTTCGGGCTGTGCCCGACCGAGCCCCATGGGTGCAGGCCCGGCCACCAGGTGCTCTCCATCGAGCCCCGCCCCTGTGTCTGGCTCATGGGTAGGGCCCCAGTGACCCGCATCTGGGCAGGGGAAAACTAGGTCCAAAATTGTTTGGACCAAGTTGGTCCAACATTGTATGGTCCCTCACCTGGGACTTGTTTCCTTTGGGTGACCCTTCAAGAGGCATAAAGCCCCCGACAATATCTTTGTCAGCGTCTTTTTTTCATTTCTTTAAATCAGTTGGATGCATCTAATCTGATTTAGGTTTCCCTTAGACATTAAGGACCAAAATTTGCTCATAGTCTTGAATGATTAAACAGATTTCACTATGTCTAGGTCTTGTCCAACTGGGGTTTCTTTTCTTCGTTAATACCACAGTGTATCAAATGGGCGATTCAACACAATTATTGGCTGTAAAGATATCTGTCTTTCATACTCATACATGTATATGTGATGTAATTTTATGATATTTTGAAAACCACAGGTCAAATGGCATCCACATTTGTTCAAGAGAGGACAGGTGTTTATGCAGCCTGTGTCTCACCAATTCAGTCCAAAGAATTTGTAGATTAATTAATGGGACCTCAGGCAAGAAGAGAAATATGTTCTTTTGTTGTTATCATGAACTGGTCCTTTAAACCAGAAAACAACAGATAATCCTCAAGGCTAAGAAGGCAGTTTCAACCCCTCAAAATGAATCCTCTTCACCATCACAACAAAATATCAATGGGACTTTAAAAAAATGATTTGTGTTGATCTGTATCAGAGCTCCAACACAGTGTTTATAGATAAATGACTTGAAATTACTTGTGTTTGTCCAGATGAAGCTACTGTGCAGAATGCTGATGGCATTTCCCTGAAAGGGAAGATATACTGTTTTATTATTTGGGAAATTTGCGGTTAAAAATAATTTCTTCATAGACTAAACTACAAAGTCATTATCCAAAAAAATGGCCTTGAATAATTGATATTGAAAATGGTTAATCATTACAAACCCAACATGTATTGTTGAATGCAAGAAATAAAGTACTTTGTTCTTACAGCAAATGCTAAAATATGAAACTAAGGGGCGTGTCTTTTTTTTCGCCCTCGTAATATTGCAAGAGAAATCATGCTACAGAGTTAAATATATTTTATAGTATTTATCTCAGTTAACAAGGGAAAAGTGACCCCTTAGACACGACTGTTATTTTTTTAATCATTAAAGGAATCTTTTAATTTAAGATATATTTTGCAAGGCACAAAACTTTAAGAAAAGGGGTCAGAAATTGTGGTTGTATAAGGCCCCAAATGAAATGTTGGCATTGACATGTTAGCAGTAGATATCTGCAACGTGAACAGATGTATTGTTGTCATTATATTGAAAAAGCATTTAACCACTTTCAACTCCTCTTTACAGAGTATAACAGCATACTGTGGCTTAGTGCTCTCGACCCTCACACTAATTCAAAAAAGCAGAGGTTGTCAGTAATTCTATGAATTTTTCGTGAAGGTGTTGTGACAAGTGGTGTTGCAGTGGTAGTGGACTTCCAACTGTTTAGTTCTAATAAACATGGAGCGGGACTGGGGTTGTTGTGACATCCTGTCAGCCTGTGGGCTGGACCGGCGCTTTGCGAGCAGCACAGTGGGATGGACTCCCTATGATTTTGCACTGACCTTTGCATCATGGGAAAGATGACAGGTAATTTAGGGGCCTCAGGGACCATGGAACCGTACATTCCTTGTCCCCATAACACCAACCACACTCACCTTGAGATGGAAGCAGTGTATTTGTGTGTACTCTGCGTAGACCCCAGGCGCAGATGCGCATGCAGACATGCTCGAAGTGTTCACACGCACCTTTACAAACATGTACATTTTACTCTCTTGACACCCGCCGAAAAAAAACCTCCATCACCTTCACTCACTCTAATCACCTGCATCATCACAACCAAATCACAAGAGGTTGCAAACTGGTAAGTCAGAGGGGGAAAATGATGATTTAGAGTGATAATTGCATAATCACCAGTTGTGAGAATTGTAATTGGTGACTACATAATTGCTAATTGCGTGCTTTATGGCAAGCTCTCTTTTCAGCTTGCCTCTCTTTCTGTCTTTGCATGTCGCTCAGTAGCCCTTGACTCTGCTTCCTCTACTTCATTCTACATTTGTTCTCTCCTCCCTCATCTATTTTCCCTTTTCAACACATACAAGCTTGCTCACACATATGGAGACACATGTTTACATGCACACACACACACAGACTCACGAGCGGGTGCTATAAGTATTCTCAAAGGCTTATCAGTAAGTATTTCCCAGCAGCCTTGTCCCAGAGGCTGCGCTCTGCCCACCCGGTTGCTGTGTGAAGAGTTATAGAAGAGCGCTAACAGGTTTCCTTTGTCTGTGTACTGCTACTCTGCCCCAGGCTTTACTCCTGCTTGTAAAATCAAACTGTGGCCAAGCCCATTCCCTGGGTAGCCATATCCTTTATCACAAAACAGGTGAAAACAAAGAATGTGTTGAGTTGGAGCCAGGACCAGAGCCATATCTCGCAGCCAAAATAGGAGATTTGCCAGCTGCAGCCTGACGTAGTCCTCGATCTGTACCTCTCCATGAGACCTCTGGCCTCTGAAATACCATGTATTATGATGGAGGTGAATTAGCACAGAGATGAAGACGACTCCCTGATCAGCTTGTATCATGCATGACTCCTCTGGAGTGCTTTGATAATAGCCAGGGTGGGTTGTTTGGGTCATTCTGTATTTGAACGCATAGCAGGTGTTAATGTGAGAAGGCACTAGCCAGGCGCTTGATTGATGCCTCTGCTAGCATCTGTAGGCAGGATGATGGTGTGATTGTGGAGGTAATCTCTGTGTTCTCTTGTTAAAGGATGATGGAGGGTCAGGAGACCCTGTGCATCTCTTGAAAATGCCGGCAAGCTGTTGCCCTTACATGTTCTTAGGCTTTTCGAATATTCAAGCAGTGTCATTTGATGCATACTTTGCTGAGGAAGCCACGCTAGCCAGCAGACTGTCAGCGACATGTTGGTGTGTACCAGTGGTTTTCCTACTGGAGTGGCCATGTACTTCAGGTGTGAGCTCACGTTGGTAATAGTTTGTCAAGATGTCAAACTGCTGCACCAGCTTTGCTTGTCAAGCTGACGAGCAGGGGTCCATTATTGACTGACCACCAAACTGCTCCTGTTGAGCAGCAAACACAGAAAAAAAAAAGTTTTCAGCAGGGACGAAGCAGATCAGAGCTTAACTAACACTAGTTACTAACACAAAAACCTAAAAACAATGTTTATAAGACTGGTGTGCCTGACACGTTTTCATTGTTTGTGAACCAATATGCCAACAAGTAACATCATATCCTGGAAGGATCGGGGCAGTGGTCGGAGTTAGTAGGTGGGGGGTGGGATAAATTGGGGTATAGCTGAGTGGAAACAACAGCACAGTATCACAGGGAGCTGCCTGAGAGCGGCAGACTATTGCATCTGTATTGATTGAGCTCCAGCCTTTTCCATTTTCCATGAACTCCTCTGAGCTGCTCCAAGTGGGAGTGATGGGGGGATTTGCTAGATCTTTATGATATTTCTTTAAACATGATGCTGTCGTTATGTCTCCCCGGGGAAGATACCAGCCATTTCTAGTAAATCAAAGGCTCTCTGTCCCTCACTGTTTTCCACACACCTTATTTATAACCCCACTGAACAGCATCAACACACCAACATCAACATCAGTACAATCATCGCTATTCTGAGTGTTTTCAGCCTTAAAATTAATATTTTTGAAGTGCAGTCATGCCAGTAAGGAGCAGCAGGGCTAAGCTGTAGCGTGCATTTGACCCTTCCATGTGAAGTCTCCCAGGCTGGTCCAGCAATCCAAATAATCAACAGTGACTGAAATGACATACACAATAGACGACAACAATTTGAATTCCATCTGCTCTCAGAGTAGGGGGTCATTTGGACGAGCCTGATCTGATTTACTCCTGCAGGGCAGAGGACGACGAGGCGACAGAGTTACAAGCAGGCCTGTGGTCTTTGTAGGAACAGGGAGCAGGATAACCCACATACCCACTAGTGCAGGTGCCCTTTTCATGGGGCCAGGTGGTAGATAATTCACTTTCTTTGTCCCTCCTAATGAATTGTTAATTGGTTTGCATCACCCGCAGAGCTGAGGATAGCAGGTGGCAAAGGCTGCCAGTGACGGAGGCCACTGTCATATTGGCACGCCACCTCACACACACCATAACCTACGTTTAACAGGCTCAAATGTCGCCTCACAACATGGAGCAACTTGGCAGTAACAATAGTGTGCACACTTTATTCCCTGTGCTTCTTGCTGGCCGTGGAGTTGGTGATTCCGCGCAGAGACTACAAACTGCACTGCATTTCTCTGCTATCTGTGCTACAGAATTACATTTCTTCATTTATTGTCAGGATGTTGCATGGTTGACCTTTTCTATTCTTCACTGTTTAAAAGCATCCATTTTAATGTCTCCATGCATGCATGTTATGCATTGTGGTTTAGACATATGCCAGGATTATATCATTCGATGTTTACCTTAATGGTGTTTTCTCCCCCGCAGGTGGTTGCTCTGAACAAGCGCAGTAAGGAGGCTGAGTCTGCATTCCTGGGAATCTACAAACAGCTTATTGAAGCCCCAGGTGTGTCTCCCACCAAGACGAGAGATGTGCATCTCTACAAACAACACCACCAGCAGATTTTGAGGCGCTTCGCTTTGACATGATATCTCTGAAATTATAGACACTAATTGGCCATCAATTGTCGTTGTGGGCTGTGGGTCCATTATTACTTGACCAGCCTTGGAAAGATATGGCAACTTGTACTCAGACTCCAAATCAGGAGTTGGAAGAGTATGACCAGAAGCTGGGATGTCCGCCCCTATTATAAGAAGTATAAAAATGCAAGTTTTCTCACCTCTTGCAACTCACCACTCAATTATGGATACGAGTTTTACTGTGTATCTTGAAGAAAGAGGTCACTTTGGCTACAATGAGTTTGCTCTATTAATAAAAAAAAAAAAAAGAACCTAGACCCCATGTTGTTCCAATCTGTTCTGTAGTGAAGAGCTGCAGAGCGAGAGAAGTCCATGAATATTGGCCCAGCAGCTGCCTCTTCTTCTGACTTGATGGCCTGCTGCTCGCTAGTTAAGACTAATTTCTTGTATAAAGATGGCCTTGGCTTTTTAACTGATCCTACCTATATTCTTATTCTAATTGTTGAAATGCAAACAACTCACCAACCAAACATGGAGCCTTTTATATCCAGTCTTTATTTTTTTAGGGGCGACTGAATGAATGAATGAATGAATTGATTAATTCATTAATTTGATACGTTGGTCTTCAATGTTGTTATCAACCCATTACAAATTTGTTAAATGTATTGGTCAATCCAAACAACGCACCAACTAAACACTAAACCTTTTTTATTTAGCCTTTATTTTGGGGGATCTTTGGTAACCTGGCCCTTCATTTTTTGTCACTTGTCACAAATCCAGTCCTTTCGTAAATGGTCTCTTTGCTAGAGCTCCCTGGGGTCATACTCAGAGGTGCCCGTTTTTGTTCCCCACGTGTATATTTAATTTGGATGATAAATCCAAATCATTTCCTCAACAAAGAGCATCAAAGTAACGCAACACCTCTTGAACATATTCAGCACAAACTGAGCATAATAAACCTAATGAATTGGTGATTTTTTTTTTTTGCGGAGCTGGGCTGTTTAAACTACATCAGTTTATCCCTGTGTACCCGATAAATCATCAGTTGGATTTGTATGAAGCAACAGATAAACTGTAAAGTTAATTTTTTGCCACAGATAGATATGGTGCAATAGCACTTGAATATAAGATATATAAAGCCCTATACCCCATGGCTGTTATCTATTTTTTAGTCTGTGCTCTCAGAGTGGTTTCCAAAACTCTGCGTGAGGCCACTTCAAAACCCAGCACTGGTCCTTGAGTGTAGCCCGGCTGTGGAGCGAACACATCCTTGAGGAGCTCTGCTGTTGATTGTGGAGGGCCAATTAAAATCCCAACTGAAGTCTGGCTTCATGTGGAACGCAGGCCTGATGAGGCCAATGGGGGAAAAGGGAAGAGAGAGGGGGGGGAAAGATGGTAACTTAGAGGCAAGGAAAGACATATTGTGTGCTTATGCAGTTATTTCAGTGCCAGGGAACATGTAGTGTATTGCTGTTTGTTGCAGGAGACATCAGCAAAACGCAGTCCAATCTCGGTCTAGATCAGAGAAACACTTGTGGCAGGAGGAGAGAATACTGTTTACAGATTCAATGAATACAAGATAAAAGTCTGCGTCAGAGAATAGTGATGGTGGCAACTGACTTTTAAAGGTCTCATTTTTCCTTGAAGTCCTCTGCTTGATATTATAGCATCATACACACATATACACATTCATACGCAGGCTTTGATTGGAGTTATCTCCTTGATAAGAAATACTGGTCTTTGAAGATTTATTCAGTTTGATTTTGTGACCTATACATTTCATGTTAAGGTTTTAATTCAAGCTCAGGATTGTCTTTGGGATATATTTCGTCAAAACAGCCCCTTTTATAATTCTCAAATCTGTTTTGGTCTTTTTCTGTTTTTTTTTTTCGTTGTTTTTTTTCCAAGAATAAAAGCTTTAAAATAAAAAGGCCCCCTGTTGTAAACAATCTGTTCCTCAAAATAAGTCAAAATTGTCAGAACTGGGGATTTTTCTCCAAAGTAGAAGAAAAACCAGCAAAGTTTCTCAGTAAGGTCAGGGCCACCTTGAATGTCAAATGCACCTTAAACTAAATTCCACAAGTCTCTGAGTCTCCCAACTGCAGGAGTGGGGGTGCGGGTGGGGGTAGTGATGGTGGTGGGGTATTTCCTAAACCCCACCACCCAATCTTCACCGCATACATCAAAACGCTGTATGTGGTGCAGATTGGTATGAACTCCTGGGACTGAAGGCACATGATTTACATAGCTTCTATTGACATTACATTGGTGAGTGACCCCTCTGTTCTGCAGTCGACCATCTGCTTTTATGTTTTTTTACTCCTGATAAGTTTTGTCTGTGTTTGCTGAGTCAGGATAAAATCCTTTTATCTTGTCATATGGTGTTGGACTGCAATGTGTCAAGTTATCAGATATGTGGCACAAGCAGCCTCCACCTCCTCTTGACCCTACCTTTACAAAGGTGCTCTGTTCTCCTTTCCTTGGAAACTAGTTTCTGTGTTCCGGTTTCTTCCTTAGTAAAGGTCACAGTATCAGGAAGGTAAAAGCTGTGTTGATTTACTTCTAAGGATAAAATATTCTTGACTTCTCAACTAAGGAGTTATCAGATTATTTTGTTTATTAATTGTTGCCCAGGGAGCATTAAGTATCGAGGGGAAAACTGGCATAATTGCCCTGTTCAGACCTAACATTAACATGAATCCTGAATGAGCCGTGCTAAAAAACTGCTGTCTGAATCAGGAATAAAAATCTCATAGTAAGTCATGTGTATCACAAAATATCTCACAAATGTATGGTTACAGTTAAACTTTCACCTTGGTGGATTACACTTCTTGTTACTGTGCAAGGTCAATATGCATAACATCTATGGATTACTTGACCCTGAAGTTCTCACCCTGAAGCATGGACACAGAGGTCTTTTATATATTATGACGTTAATTTTTTTTCCACTGTGTCCAACCCTAAGAACACATTCAGAGGTGGACTGGCAGATTCTTTTCATTTTTAATCAAGTAACCTCCTCGTTGCAGTAATAAGGACATACAGTGTTCATGTAAGGCTGCGAACCATCATTCAAAGCCTTGCCAGCCAGTGTTGACATTTTATTGCTTACTTGTAGAAGTCACAGTACACTGCTGTCACACTGTAAGAGGATTAAAAAGAAAAAAAACATTACTTTTTTTGTCCAAACTTCAGTATGCATAATATAGATGAAACGTATCATTTCTGCGTTTCTGATTTTTAAGACCCTTTACGTTATTGTGATCTCAATCATAATTATCAAACTGAAGTGCATTGCTGCAATTCTTGTGTATCGGCTACCATAAAACTATTTGCTTAAACAATTGCAACCTGACACAATTTGTGATTTACACTGCTAGCCCTTATTATAATCAGGTTTCATGTTGACAATCAACGAACAGGCACACAGACAGTGCAATTAAAGTGTCGGATTTCCATGGTCTCCGGGCAATTACTCAACCTAGCATTTGTAATCTACTGTGTGCTATGGACCTCATAGGGACTTGCCCATCATGCATACAAGGTGTGCATGGGTTGACTGCAACAAGGGAACAATAGGGGTCTCTTTTTTTGTCCCACAGCCTTTTCACAGTCAGCCGTACAGTCTTTCAGCTCAAGAATTATAAACGGAAGGGATCACTTTGTTGATACAGTGAATAAATTTAACACACACCATGTAGGTCAGGATGCAATACAGGAACTTTCTGATAGACTTTCAAATTATTATCCCTTACCATGCCAGGTACTCTGACCTGGAGACCATATGTCTTGTCTAAGTCGGGGCAAGAATGTGTGACTTAAAAGATTACCTCATTGTGCAAGTACCACCTCCAAAAGGCAAGACCTGTGTGATTTACATGAATATTCTTCCACTGTCCAGCTCCAGCCAAACACAAGCAAGAGATATAGAGTCCCTTGCTATATCAGACATCTGTGACGAGGGCATACAATATCCTGTGCTTGTTTGTCACTGTACATCTTGCTGCAGGTGTCCAAGGTCATCCCTCAGCCCACCCCTTGCTAGAATGGATGACTCCTGGTAGTCCGGAGGACAGTCATTTGGCTTTGGCCCCCACTACATTTCTCTCTGCCCCTCAAACACAACAGTGAGCCTCCACACCATTCCCTCAACAAACGCTACAGCTCATGTATTTTTAATCTTTTGACAGATGCAATTATTCTTTACACGCCATGCTCGTTAATCTTAATGCAGTTATTACTATTCATTGCTGGACGTTTTCCCTCCTATTATTTCATTTGAAAGTTTGCGTGCGTGCGTGCGTGCGTGCGTGCGTGCGTGCGTGCGTGCGTGCGTGCGTGCGTGCGTGCGTGCGTGTGTATGCGTGCTCATTTGTCTGCTTTCGGTCCAATCAGAGCAGGCTAACAGCACTGTTAATGAATGCATGAGGCGATCGGGGGGGGGGGGGCCACCCACCAGCCGCCGCCCAAAATGGGCCCTTTGAATCTGCCTATAA
>CAAKHD010003444.1:91916-142772 GCA_901007705.1 Fistularia tabacaria | reverse complement strand
TGTCTCTGGCGCGAACCCAGGCGGTGAGATGTGAGGGGGTTGGGTGGGGGGGGGGGGGGGGGGGGGGGGGGGGGGGGGCACACCATCAGCTGCAGCTCAATATGTGACCTGTTGTATCTGGCTATCATTAACATCTGGTCACATATCAGTTATCCACTTTGCTCTGCTCAATATTGAATACATATAACATATCCATTACTTTTGTGAAATGCCAGCCTGATAATGCCCCCATTCAATCTCAACTAGAATGCAACCGTAAACTCTGAGCAGAAATAACTACTTGATGTAGGTGATTGAAGTGTTTTTTTCCCCTCTCCTCCTGCCTTTTATGAGGCCCCTAAGCTGAGATGTCAATCCGCTGGAGTGTTTCATTAGTGTGCTATATTTTGATTTGCCTGTGACATCTCCTCATGCTGTGCACTGTAACTCCTACCCAGTTTGGGGCTTGAAAGGGGCCTGTTAACAGTGTTTCCCTAACAATGTTTATATCACCTCCGCACCGTTTTGATCAGCCCAGATAAACACGTCCTGATCACTGAATGCTGAAATACTGAAGCACCTTCCACCTGAGTTTATCGGTTTCCCAGACATGCGCCCAACTTCCTACGTCTTTTCCCTCCTTTCCTTCTTGCCATCCCAGTCTGCTCCTTCTGGTGTGTGCGTGCGTGTATGTGCGCAGTTGCGTGGGCGAGCGGGTATGTGTTTGTGGGCGTGCACAAGTGCCGTTTGAACATCAGCGTTTGTTGCCACCTCTGTGAGAGTAGCAAGGCCCTGTCGCCAGGGGCGTAGCCCTGAGACTGACGCTCCAGGTGTTTGCTCTTCATTGCCTCCTCTCAGTACACACACTCATCCCTCAGGATCCACCCCGCTCCTCCTATCCTTTAGAACACTGCTCCTTTTATCTGAGCGGGTAGCTCACTGAGAGTTTGTGAAGATTCTGATCTGAATACACCCCTCTAAGTGTGTGTGTGTGCGTGTGTGAGTGTGCGTGTGTGTTTGTGTGCGTGCGCGTGCATGCTCACACTCCCTGAACTAACAGCAGGTTTGAGCCGGTGTGACTGTTTGTGTGCAAGCTGAAGTGCTATGACAACAGTGCTTGCCAGTGGTGACCAGAGGTACTACAAATCAGTGTTCAAGTAAAACCTAGATCCTGTCACATAAAGTAGCGTGCTGCCTTGTGACATGAGAGCTTCATGCTCTTCTCACATATTGAAGTTAAGGTTTCCCGTGGCTATGAAATCATCAGATGAGAATGCACTGACCTTAGTCATTCAAAGTCATTCAAACGCTTTGAGAATAGTTGTCCTTCTCAGCCCTCTTTAAACAACCAAGCAGCGAGAGAGAGAGAGAGAGAGAGAGAGAGAGAGAGAGGCCTGCAAGGCACAGCGAGCTAGCTTTATTGTAATTGTGCTGCTGAGTACCAACAGTCAGGATAAGAGGAAAGGAGGAGTGCTGTGTGTGTTTGTGGCAGTCTGTTGGAAAATAAGGGCGTATAAAAGCTGATGGAGAATGAAAGCTCTCTGGGAGGGACGAGATTATGCACAAGTGATTAATAAGAGCAGTAATAAACAAAGGCCCAGGAGATGTTTGAGGTGCTTAATAATGCATTATGTTCATAAAAGAGCTGGGCCTCTCCAACTGATCCCCGTGGAGTAGGACACCCCAGAGGGACCAGGAGAGAAAAACAGTGTTGGAATTTTCGTATGTGTGTGTGCGTGCGTGCGTGTCTGTTCAGACAAGATTAGAATGTACAATTTGAAAATGTGACGACAACAGACAGATGTATTTGATGATGTTAATTCTCTATGATTTGTCTCACTTGTCAAGTGAATGAGAGTGGAAGCTAGGTTGAATTATTGTGTGTAGAATTTCTTGTGAAATTTGGTGTGGATGTCATTGTTGCTTCTTGTCTCACTGCTGTGTTAATTTAAATGCAATCTCGCTTTGGCTCCAGTCTTTGTTCCAAGCGTTAAAATGTCTTAGTATTGATGTCATTCCTTCTCTGTCCTTCAGTCTGTCAAACAAAGCAGTGCAATGAAAAGGAGCAGGTTAAGAACTTTCTCTTTCAACTTTGTTGTGCTAACACACCAAAGTTGGCGCTTCCCAGACTCATTTTTTTATTCCACCAATCCTTTTATTTTAGTAGTTTTTCAATAACACATCAAGGTAAAACGAGGTTGGTTTGCTAGCTGAATTGTAGCAAGTGCTTTAAGAGGCACTGCATCCTGAAATGCCATATATGTGAATTTACTGTAAGGAGTTAGGTATTTCCAATTTATTGTGGTTAAAAATATGCATCAATACATCCAACAAGTGTTGCATTAACTGTGAAAAGGTGAAAATGAAGATTATGTGTCAACCCAGTTTCGGGTCTTTGACAACAATATTACACCAGTGTTGCTGCTTGTTGCAGCAGCAGTAGAACATGTTTATGGACCTTGAAGTCCACTCAGAGGAAAAAAAAACAACAACAAAAAAAACAAGACTGTTTTGAATGAAAAGAAAAAAACCTTGGAGCACAGCCTTGTAAATTAATTTGTTCATGTTGTATGATGGGAACACAGCTGGCCTCATTAACATGCGCACAACAAATAATTATAGCAGTTTTTTTTTCTCTTCAGCCAGCCAATGCTTGGCTAATGGGCTTGCTGGGTTAATTATGTCAGAGCGTAATTACACAGGGCCCAGGGAGACATAATGGTGCACCCTACTGCGCCCACACCGACTAATGATGGTATATTGCTGACAGGGCCAAGACGGACCGCCCCGACACACCTGCTTGTCTTGGCGCACAACACACCAGTCCTCCCCCAACAACTGAGACACCCATTCCTCTCTCTGTACCTGTGCTTCCTCCTCTCTGGTGCCAACCGCGGGGCCGCCCGACTCACCCTGGTCAGAGCGCTCACTCTGATCCACTAACCATTCCCTGCTCTGAGATGTGCAATAGAACCGTAACAACGAGGCAGCTTCAAGACGGCACCCTCATTACAGCTCAGATAAAGTGATGAAACTTAATATCACTGCCGCTGCGATAAAGCTGAAACAATTACAAGTCAGGGACTTGTAACACTGTACATGAGCTGCAAGTCAGGGATCAGGCCACTCCACACTGCAACTGAATGACAGAAATGTTATTAATCAGGTTTCATCGTGAGTCACGATGTTTTTACATTTGTTAATCACATATAATTGTGAATAGAACATCATTGCTCAGGCAATAAGGTGCACATTGGTCTGAAACACCATGCTTAATTCACTGGTGCCGTCTGTCTAGCCTTCACCGTGGCATTACTGGCTCCTTTTCATTTGGCAGTTAATTTCAGTTAATTTGGAAAAAAAAAAACACAAAAGGGAGAAATATATTAATGCCAAATTTAAAAAAACACGCAAATTTGAACTTTATGTGGCAAAACACTCCATAGAAAAGCATCTCTCAACTTAATCTCTTAGGCGATTTAAATTACCTTTTTCCTTTTTCTCTTTTCACCTTTTCTTTCAAATTTCTGTTATTTAGTTTACTCGCTTTAATCCATCCTTGAAATACAAGTGCTAATTGTATCGTAAATGGATGCATTCATTTTAAGTATTTTTATACATTTTTCTCTTGTAAGTGTACAAACCAAGGTGAGAATGCTACAATTCAGTAAAACATGTTCGGACATACGTCTCACTTCGAACCATCTCTATAAAGTGTAGTTTTCCTTTTTTTTAATGTAGGCCACTGTATCATGGAAAAGTGTCTGTTTTCCGATTCCAAAAAAGTTTTTTCAAATTTTACAACTTACCACCTCCAACATAACAGGGCCAAGGCCTCCAAACCGCTATATACTCCAAGGGGTCAGATGTTAAATTTGTTGAATTGTTGAAAAAAGGCCAAAAAAAAACTTTGATTTGAGGACATGATATTGAAACTTCCTATGTGAGACCACATTTTCCCAAATGTGACTCACAGAAAATCATTGGACTTCTCCTGGCTGGCAAATGACAAGCCTCCAATTCATAATGCTTGTCTACATCCTAAGGATTATTTATCTGGTTTAAAGAAGAAAGAAAAAAAGAACAGTGAAAACTTAAAATTCAATTGTTATCCTCTCCTGTCCATGCTAGGAGAAGGACAGGTGATGGTTTTACAGTCCACAACACACTCCTGGAATTTAACAGCAAAGCAGCTCTGAAGCTTCCTCTAAAATGAACTGCAACAATAGTCAGATAAAGTTTAAAAAAAAAAAATGAAAAATGGCCAAAGATTCCAAAAGCCCCTCTATGTGAAGTGAACTTCATGATTAATATCAAACATTTAATAGACATGTCTACCTGCATTTTCTCCGAGAAGCAGGCTTTTTATGTTTAATATTTGGTACTTTATGATATTTAAAAGGGGATCCTTTCATTTCACAACTGTTTTCCAGCATGTCCATGAGATTTCTGTTAAACTAAGAAACTTGCCCTCACCAGGTTTGGTCGTAGAGAAAAGTGGGTTAATGACTGAATCGTAATTTTTAAAGATCACCGTTAGTTAAACTAAAAAACTGTCTGTTTTCCTAGAGCAGCAGCAGATATTTCTCGCACGATGCAGTTGTAACTTTTTAGATAATGTCCAAAACTCCAAAAATATCCCGATGATGTTTGCAAATGCGCCTGTGCTGCTTTGCTCCATTCAGGTGCATGCCTTAGGTTGGCCTGTGATTCAGCATAGAGACTGATGTTTTAAATCTCCAGTGATTTATTAGCTTAAATGAGCTGCCGTTGTCCGATCCGTTATTTTGAGCACAGAGCAGACATCCAATCATCCATTATTAAGATAAGGAATTAAAAATTGAGCCGTTTATTGCACAGAGATTGATGCGACTCACCTGATATACATAATGCCCCGTGTTCTACTTGTTGATGAGCAGAGATGTGATCGGCTGTTGAATTCCTATTCCCTCCATTCTGGCTTTAATTTGGCGGATTTACTGTTAGAGCTGCTCTGAAAAGAATCCGCAGCACTTATGAGCTACATCAATTAGCAGCTCCATTTCGCAAAGTTATCGGGAGTCTTTCTGGCCTCTCCTCCAGTAACTGTAGATCTCTGGCCCCGGGAGAGAATCCCTGCTGCTCTACTTTGACGGGGGTTAATTTTGTATACAGACTTAAGTTATATCCCTTCACTTTAAATTTTACTTTACTTTACTCCCCTGCTGCTGATTGATAATCCGGGCTTGTCCATGTGTGAGTGATCCCTTACCATAATCTCTGTCCTTTGATCATTAAAAGTTGAAAGGATATATGGGAAAGAGGCTGATAAAGTGATTTCTGTGACAGTGGGTCGATAGAATAGCAGTGCTTTAAGTCATCCTGTTTGTCTTAGAAGAGCTGTACTCTTAATAGTGATGTCCCTTGTGACTGATGCAATATCTCCACAGTTGGTGTAACAATGAATGCAGACAATGCGAGACTGTAAACGGTCCTGGGAAAAATAGCTCAATCAATTAAATGGCCCAAAATGTTTTTCTGATGAAAATGCAGATATAGCACGGTGCAATGTATGGCCACAATTTCAACAAATTGCGCTTTGTCGGGAGCGTGTGACGCGCATTTATTCTCGTTGCCCTGCCGACTGAGCGAATGCTTTTCTTGCTCGCCATGGCAAAGTTTTTAACTTCTCACTAAATGTCACTTCAGTCGGTGCCTGCACTGAAGAGGGGATCCGATTGGCTTCCACAGAGAAGTCTAAGATGAGTGGATGAAAGCGGAGGGAGAAAAGTTTGTGCAGCAAAGCAGCGATTTTCCTCCTCTTTTAGAGTTTTGAAGGGCTGTGTGTGTGTGTGTGTGTGTGTGTGTGTGTGTGTGTGTGTGTGTGTGTGTGTGTGTGTGTGTGTGTGCGTGCACGCGCACAAACACGCGCATGCATACGTGCGCTTGCGTTTGCACACATGGCTCTACATCTTGCCTCCCCCCTTGTCAAGGAGCTCCCCTGAGCCTCCCTCTCTATGCTTTGGCACTAGAAGTCACCTCCTTTGGTGTTCGTCAGGCAGGTACACAACAGGAGCAGCTCACTCTCTCTGAGCTGTTGAACTTTTCGGGAGGGGAAGAAAGGGAAGGGGAAGATTAAAAACAGCCCTGTGATGTGGAGTACCGAGCTGCCTCCTGAGAATTCCTGGCATAATAATTTAAATGATCAAATGATACAGAGGAGACTTGTTAGCTGAGAAACAGCCTCCTAGTTGGCCCCATGGGCCCGGAGCTGCCGCGCATGCATTGCAAAACAGCTCCTCTGTTGTGCTAAAGAATTCCGCTTTTTTTAACCCCCTTTTCAGGAGCAGACTTTTTCTACACTTTGCCTAGGTGTATACTCAGGACTTAAGACTTTGTCACATATTCGCAGCAATGTTCTTTGTCTTCTTTGCCGTTTATCAGCATATGAGAAGACTCATTAGACAAGATATCTGTTCTCGTGAATGTTCGGAAATGCACTTGTATCATTAGGTCCAGCCTGTGAAATTTTCAAAGGCGCCTGAGTGTGGAAAGTCAAGAGGCACTCTGTGGAAACAAGTCTCCGCGGAATAGTTTGCCTCTGTTGAAATTGTGTGAGGAAACTCTGTACTGCGTTTTACAAGCAACATATACTGTGAAGCACCTATTTTTTGGGGGGGGGAGTAAGGCTATATGGATATCATGTGAACTTCAGTAGTTCTTTCCACAGATCTTTGTTTTTGCTGTGTGTTTCCAAGATCCGGCTCCTGTGCTGGAGGCCTCGCACACCCTGGAGGAGAGACTGCAGCAGCTCCAGAGCTCAGCCTCCAATAGCAAGGCCCTGGCACGCGAGATCAGCGGGCACTGGAAGAAACACCTGGAGTGCCTTGAAAAGACAGGTCAAGCCAGGATCACACACACTGCAGTCTGAAATATGTATAAGACAGCTTTGGATATCAATATAAACTGTGCAATCTGTCAGGCACGGAAAGCCAAAGGGTTTGATACATCCAATAAAATAATTAACTGTGTCCCAAGCATTTAGTTGAGATCTGTTTGTTCCCAATTGTACTGAATTATGACACAGCATCTATGATTTTGACCTTTAAATATATAATTTCAAGAGGACCAAAATTTTCAAAAAACTTCCTGCTAATTATCAGATACATTTTTTTCCTCGTTATTTGGGGATGTGTTTCTCAAAGGTGTCATTTCTTGTAAATGTTTTTGAGTCTTGCACTCAGAAACGTTCAGCAAATAATAACATTCAACATATCTTTGATTCATTAATACCAGAGCTGACATTCAAGATAGGATGGTTTTAAAATTGTGATCTTCAAAGTCTCTGTAGTTTACTGTTCATTTTCTTGTACTGCATTTTCTTGCAGATTTTGTTCCATGTTTTTTTGTGATGATTTGTTTGCCACATTTTCGTTTTCCATATTTTTTACAAATGAATTGGGTGAGACAAAAAGTGATGTTGATCCAGGCAGTGACACTATATTAACTATTTTTGCTGGGTTTCAAATACGCGGCACAATATTCCTAGTAACTGATATCAAGCGTGTTATGTGTGTGTGCGTACATGTGTTTGTTTGCCAGCCCAATTGATTGCTGATTGCTAATTTGGTTGAGAGTGTGGCGCAGGAGGCAGAGTGATTGTCCTTGGAACCGAACATTCCTGGTTTGATCCCCTGCTCCTCCTAGTGTATCGAAGTGTTGTTGATCAAGACACTGAACCCCGAACTGCTAGAAGGCAGCGCCAGGGGAGTGTCATGGTCCATCCATGATGGGTTAAATGCAGAAAATAAATTTCCCTGTGAGGGATTAATAAAGTATAAAATATTATAGTTATTATGTCGTCCATATGTCACATAATTCATGGTAGTTTTGTCCACCCATAGACCCCACAGAGGAGGGTCCAACAGTCTCAGGAGCATCACTGACAGGAGGCCCCTCTGAATCCTGCCCTCCTGCCTTCCTGATGACCCCAAACAGCACACCGGCTCCAGGGGCCCCGGGCCCTCCGCAGCAGAACCACCAAGATGGAGCTGAGGAGCAAGGGTGAGAACCAAAGACGGGTGCTCTCTCCTATGAAAGACCAGTTCGTGGATGAAGTTTACTCATCATGCACACCATTTAAAGTACCACTTTACCGTGTTTCACCTCAAGGGAAAAAAAATCTACATTGAAAACCTTGCCGTCCGTATAACTGGCTTAATGTACTTCAATTATCAGAAGTAGGTTCATTTCTCAAAAATTGCTGTGGGTTTATTTTGGACAAATGTTCATGCTTCACTGATATGTAGGTTGCATTCTGCAACGGTCGCTGTTTCATTTCCTAGATCATTACACGTTTGTAGCAACACTGTCCTCTGAGAACTACATGTCTCTAAAAAGGCAACCCTTCATCAGCTCAGGAAAAATACTTTACAATACATTTCCCAGCTGGTCCAAGATAGTTTTTAAATTTAGCTTTGGAAGGAGGTTACTTTTTTCATCTCTTAATCCCTCAGTTTGCCATCAACGTTCAAACTTAAAATACTACACTCAGAGAGATATGGTTTAACAGGAGCGTATATATAGAAATGTATTTTGAACAGTGGGTGGTGAATTCAAGTCTTAGAGAAATGCAACAGTGTAGAAAAGTAACCTCTGTTTCCAAGATTAGGTGATATAAATGCTTAGATGAGCATTAAATAGAAATACTCAAGTAATAAACCTTGCATTAACGATAGCACCTGCAGAAAATGATCTTAGTTACATTACACAGAAAGTAGACCAAGTTTATTTTTTCATAAGAATTTGAGATTGTAATACTTTATGAATGACCTGAACCTTTATTCAAGGCATGATCATAGTAAAGGAACTCTGTATGAAAGTGTGTTTGCATTTGTCGGAAAGAACAAGTGTAACACACTTGGATAAGTTGCCTCATCGTCACATCAGTGTGAAGACTAACAGAGAAATGGACTGCAGTTAAATTGCCTTTTCCTGAAGTACTGGCCACTCAGTGTGTTTCACATGCATGGCCTCTCACTGTTGACAGAGGATCCAACAAACACACACACACACACACACACACACACACACACACTCACAGTCTTTGTCTTGCTCAAGGACACTTGGATATGGAGCAGGAGACAGAACCAGGAATTACTAGATAACCTGCTCTGCCTCAGCCGCCCTGTTCTGCAAATATAAAGATGGGAAAAAAATTAAATTAGAAAGAAATGAGGTTACCAGAGCTCTCAGTCCGCTCCTCACCTCTGCTTAAGTCACTACCAGCAGAACACAACTCATTCTAGTCAGGTAGAGCCAATTTCTGACAAAAGATGTCTGGCGTCACTCCACCAGTTTGGTCCCTTATTGAAAAAAGATAAAACATTTTCTGCAGTATTCAGTGTTAAAAAGCAATTCTCAAAAGGAATGCAACAATTAAAGAAGCAAGGTCATTTGTTCTAGAAACTATCCTAATGTTCCATTTTCCAGTCAGCTGACGTTTAATATGTAAAGAGGAGGTAGTAGTGGCAGTGGGGGAATTTGGCAAGAGGAAAAATCCATGGGTATTAAATACTGTTTTTAGCTTTCATTTAATTAGGTAATTTCATTGGGAAGGCACATAAAGCATAACAATCCAAAGTGCTCACCGAATCATGAGAATCACATGAAACCATGCATTGACACTGCTATTGTAAGTATCACTTTCTCCGTGAAGTCTGCACTTGGCATTTCTAGTTGGCATAAAGGTACGTTTATTAGCTTAAATGATGCGGCATAGAGCTGACTTGAGTTTGTTCTCTCAGGGAGGAGGAGAACCCCGATGTTAACTTGGCTGATAAACTGTCAGAGGCAGAGGAGAAGATCAAGGTCCTCCATGCATGTAAGTGTTTGAAACACTGCCACATATTGTAGCTGTTCGTTTAACTCCTGTTAGGGCTGGGCCATGTCAGACATAAGTATCACAATGTTTTGAAGCCTCTTTACTGATATCGCTATGTTTCTTCTGATATCTGCTGGAGTTATCACATTACAGATAAGAATGCAATTAATCGCGTGAATGTGACCCCTATGCATGTAGCAGTATAATTCCACCTTATTTACAGGTTTGTGAAATGGATGTTCATTGGAAATGTGGAGACACCTGATACAGCAGCACTCAAATGAGCATTAGATATAGCATTTATATGGTTGCAAATTTAATGGAGCTCATTTTCAGGTAATTTATCATTGATGCAGCAGGTAATTTATTGCTAAATTCTAGGCAACTTCTTTCTCTTCTGTTCCAAACCTTCACTATTTCAGGAAAATTCCTGATTGGTAGGCATTCATTTTTCACATTTGAGTCACGATCAGCTGATTTTATAAGTTAGTATTGTTAGTTATATTATTTGATGATTTATCATAATGTCCTTCTCTGCATTGTCCATGATTTTGAATACAGTTTTGAATAGAAGAAATGTGATGAGAAAACAAGGAGAAATATGCCAATTCACTTTTTTAAAAATGTTGTTTTTCCTTGTGATTTATTTTTGGGTTCAGATATAAAAAGCGTTTAAAATGCTCAATATTACTTAGTAAGGATATAATTTATCTTGAAGTATGATACTGTTTGTAACAAAAGTTTTTCGTATCCCCAAAACGGCTAATTTCGATCTAAGTATCATTAACTCATGTTTCCAAAGCCAAATTCAATATGTTTTTTAATGTTAAGGTTTGCATAATTTTTAGACTTGACATTGGTTTTTCCAACTTACTTTGACAGCTTTGAATACTGCTCAAACAGAGCTCCTGGACCTGCGGCATAAACACAACCAAGAGATGACAAACAAGTAAGGGTCTGTCTCTGACTTTACATTTCAAAGTGCTTTACTTTTACACATATTTCTGAAAAAAATTCCTTCATACCACCCTCCTCCTTTGCTGCTGAGGTGGCGATAGCACTCTGCCACCCCTGTGACCCATGCCACCTCATGTCTCTGCAGGGATTCAAGTGCTGGAAATGCTCGTCTTTATTTTACTTACATAAATCCATGTCCAGTGTAGATAGAGCCAAGGAATGCCATTGTACGGGCAGCGAGTACGAGTGACTCAGCCACTAATGCAGGTCGATGAGAGAGGTCTGTGTTTGCCTTCACTGGCAGCTGGGCCTTGACAGCCCTTTAAGAAGAATTGCTCCATTTAAAGATTGCTTCAGAAAACACTCTACCTTGTCCTGGTCTTTGAGCGCAACGTATCCACTGCACGCCTGAAAAGAATCTGAGCTTGTATGAAGGATGTCGATAGACATTCAAAGTAAACACTTCTTTGTTTGGGTTGTGCTCCAGAGCACAGTCAGCCACTGCTAATGGATTTTCTCCCAGGCTTAATCCATGGCGCAATTGAACTGATGTTTCTAGACCCACTGCCATCCATTTGGTCAGATTGGATGTGTTTTTAGTTTGGCATTACATTCCATGTGTTGCTACTGTTCGAAAGACCTTCATTGTTATATTGCTTGTCACGCTGCGTGTGTGTGTGTGTGTGTGTGTGTGTGTGTGTGTGTGTGTGTGTGTGTGTGTGTGTGTGTGTGTGTGTGTGTGTGTGTGTGTGTGTGTGTGTGTGTGTGTGTGTGTGTGTGTGTGTGTGTTGTCCTCTTGTCCGACAGCAGCAGCACTAACCCAGAGTTGCAGCTATCCCTTCCTGACCCCCAGCCTCTGAACAAGGGGCTTGCCTCTATTACTCTCACTGCCTGCTTCCTCATTGTTGATAAGAAAGACTATTTGTCTGCTTCGGCTTGAGTAGCTGAGCAGGTAATCAATACAAAACATTTTCTGTACTACACAAGTTCATTAAACGTGGAGCTGACACCTGTTAGTGTGTGCTGTCAGCAGGGCGCCATCTATCCTGGCCTTATTGATAGGACCTGGACATAGCCATGACCTTATGGAACCAACCTGCCACCACACAGCACTGGTGATCATTAATGCCAAAAATAGCTTTGGTCTGAGAGTCACGGAGAGTCACGGTGTCTGACTGATTCTACATTCACTCTCTCTGCAGACATACTGGAGTGTTTGACACAGTAATTATTTTTTTTGGGGGGGGGGTATTAATATTGTTTCCGATAAATACTCATTCTGATAACTGGAAAAAAGTGCAAACATAAAAGCAGAAGAGGGTTTAGCTAAATGAAGTTTGTTCAATTTAGATGAAGAGGAGCTTGATACGTTGTTTGAATGATTTGGTCTTTTCATAGAAATAAAAGGATGCAAGTATCCTGAAACCCGAAAAACCTATGTGCATATTAAAATCAATCACAGCATCCCTGTTAATTCATCCTTATCTACCTTTCGAAAATCAGGTCCCAAGTGTGCAAAATGAAACTTCAAACAAACCTCATGAATAACCTAGCGGAGCCTTGTTTAAATTATACTTGTTAGATATATGGAAGCAAGTTGCCATTCACTTACAAATAAGTGACATGAACCAGCCACTCTTCCAGTCACCCGCATATCCCACTATGGTCCAGAGATGCCATCAGAAGTCCAATGATATATGCGAGAGATAATAAATTATTTATTATTTATTAATTATTAGAACGCTGTGACTGTGGCTGAAACAGTAAGTTGTAGAAGAAGAAATCATGAACTCCATGGGGAATTGTATTTCCAGCTGCCTTAATCAGAGGAGCTGAGCTCAACAAACAAGAAGGTTCCAGTTTATTAAGACTGCATGTTTTTCCTTGAATATCCAGACACTATGACAGTTTGTTTTCATAATATTCAGGTTGTGTTACTATGGGCTTTAAAAAAGAAAAAGTGATACTACGGAAGTTATTGATGTTGAATTGAGAAGTTGATTTATTATTCTTTTTTGAATACATAAAAACAGCAGGTAGGATATACTTACACCAAATGTGGCCAGACAGATACAGGTACTGGCTTCAGCAGGAGGCGTCAGCAGAGTTTACATTTTGTCTAGAAATGAAAGTCAGGTTATCAGTGTTGTCCTGAGGTTATCGTTATTAGTCCAATGTTCGTCTCAAAAGCTACAAAATGTCAGTTTTTAAAGTCACAACCATGTAGAAACAACATAATATCAACTTCTGCTGTCGTCAGTGTCTAAATCAAATGGTTGTTGTTCGACGTTGTGACATTGACCTACTTGCAGGCCAATTTCAGTGCCCAAACAACGGTGGTGTCCAGCTGGGAATGTGAATGTGAAAAACTGATTAGATGGTTTACAGATTAAATATTGATCTGTAAAGGTTTCACATATAGATATATCTGTGAGAGGCTAAAATTATCACTCGCACCCTGGGTACCACAACAATAAGAAAACAAAACAGAATGAGGAAGAAAAAAAGTATTAAACAGAGTGGACCTATAACCATCACCAAAATCAAATGTTATACACTGTGTTCCTTAAGAATACAATGTGAGAAAGCAGAGGAAGAGTGAAACAAAAACCAAAATCATACATAGAAAAAGTAATATCAAAAAAATATTTCAGGTTACAATGAAGAATGCCTTGTTGTTTTCTCTGAAGGTTTTAGAGAATGGTTCAGGGTGGACGGATGAAAAAAAAAAGAAGTTATTTTTGTTATTTTTGTCCTTCATGTTGAGGAATGCTCACTTTGATTTTATGAGGGGGCTCTGAAGATGGCAATGATTGCATCCCACCTGACTGTAGTGCAAATGTACCTGTGCATCATAATGGGGCTGCTGAAGAGCCTTTCAGTGCATCAGAGGCACCATCCCACAAAGCACTTTGACACCGTTCTTCCTTTCCTTTGTTTTTATGAATGATTTGGCTTCAAACTTCATCATTTAAGGATCCCATCGACATGATGAATTTAAGTTTGGTGCATAATGGAAATGAGATGATCGAAAAAGTGCTATGCATTGGACATTGGGCTTGATGTTTTCTTACATGAGACTTGACAGCGTGTCCTGTGTGGTGTGTGTTCCAGGGCAGGGGAGGTCAGCACCATCTTAGCCAATCTTGAGAAGGCAAACCAGGTGAGTACCTTGTTCCCTTGCACTGATTGAGACGCTCCTTCGTTAAGGTAATCACTTCTGTAATCAAGGCGATGCTTTAATTAGACACCCCCCTTCCCCGTACCCTCCAACCCCACCTCCCTACCTTCCCTTGAGTGTGTGATTAGCGTATGTAAACCTGAACCCCCGTCTGTGTGGCTCTGTGGTTGCGATGTTGCACTCAGCAGAGAACCAAAGATGGATGCACCCGACTGATGTCGGAGAAATGTACACCGGGGTTCTAAGTTATCCCATAGCCTTGATTGCTTCCTGTCCTGGTGATGCGGCTTCTCACTCCTCTGCTCCTCATTCCTCTCTCCTCTCCACTGTTCTTTCTCTCTCTCTTTAATGCTCATTTTCTCACTCCTGTTCGCCATTGAAGTTCCCAGGAAAATGTCCTCAAAAGGAATCAGTAATTAGTATGCCACACGGGACAGAGTTGGTAAACAGTTTTGGGAATAAAGCGCGGGGGGACTATACAGCCGCCTCAGCAGAACAAACCTGTGTGCGCACCTGGGCCCCTTCTCACACTTTCCTTAAGCTCTAAAAATTAAAATCAAGGGCACCTCCTTTTGATTTAACGATACGCTCTCACCTTGACTGTAAAACCCAAGGCATTATCACAGTAAAGCATGAAAGCATGTAAGTGTGTAAAACTGTAACATGGGGTTGTGTCTGCACACAGCGAGCAGAAATGGCCCAGAGAGAAGTGGAGAGGCTAAAGGAGCAGTTAGCCAGTGGCCAGGGAGCCACCAGTGGGAGCTGCCATCCAGCAGAGGGCACCAGCAGGGTAAGAACTCCATGTCCGGGCCTGGAGGGGGCTGTTGCTTCTTGTTGCGGACCGACTTCCCAATCCAGGGATCACGAGTGTTCCAGATGCATCATCAATTATCAGTAATTGAATGTGTTTGAAACAGTATTGTGTATAGTCCATTTTAGCCACAATTATTACAAAAATTGAGAAAGATTTTTTTTTTTTGTGTGAATTCTTGTGAATAAGTCTTGCCTGATTTATTTCTGTATTCCCTGTCAGCTAATAGGATAATTACTTTTCCCCTCAAAAATCATAGGAAAACACTGCATTTCAATTAACCAAAACATTTCCCAAAATGGTCAAAAACCTGCTAACAAGAAATTACCCTAAACTGCCAAATGAAATCACTCAAGAGTGAATGAAAATCTCTTCAGAATCCCCTAATAAATCATAAAGAATTATTGAGGGTAAGAAATGTCTCTTTTCTTGTTCTGAATGTGTGCTGTTTCTGAATCTATAATCTTGTGCATGATTATTACTTTGGAGCACTTTTTAAGTCACTGCCGGGGCTATCCTGTAAGTCATCAGCTATGTCAAGTCTTGCAGTGCTTCTCCATAAGAATTTTTTCTATTGTCTACATTTCTATCTCTCGTTGGTCTTGCCAAAGATAACGACTTTACTTAACTTTACTACTTTACTTAACTAGTGGATACAACAGCTTTGAAACAATATTATGCAGCATTAATTCCGAGTTGACCATCATAGCTGTATATTGTCCCTGTGTATACTATGATATAAAATGTATTTATTATTATTATTATTATCATTGTTGTTGTTTTTGTTATTTAGCACTACACTCACCCTCCGTTTCCCTCTCCTAACCCTGTTAGGAAAGGAATGACAAGAGCCAGCTGCTGCCCTCCCAGCTGGAGGCTGCCTTGTTGGCTAAAGACCGGGAAATCCTCCGTCTCCTCGAAAACATCCAGCGGCTGCAGTTCACCCTGCAGGATGTTCAAGAGACTTCAGCCAATCAGATCTTAGAGCTGGAACGGCAGTTGGCCTATAAGACGGAAGCTATCGAGGTGAGTGGAGCAACTCGATTGTGTCCTCTGTGACTCAGAGCATTTATTTCCATTTAAAGTGAACCTCTCCTTTTCTCCGTTTCAGAGGTTAGAAGCTAAACTCCAGTCACAGATGGACTATGAGGAGATTAAAACTGAACTCAGGTGACCATATGACCCAGACTTAAAGACTAACTCCTGATGAATATATATTAGATCAAACAATATAACCTACTCTGTACATTTGTGCTTGCAGTATCCTGAAGGTAATGAAGCTGGCCTCCGCAAATGGCAGCTCGTCCCAGGTAAATACCCTTCTGCACCATCTTGTTTTTCACACGGCATATTATCACGCGCCAGAGCTTCCTCTTAGTATTGGTGTCAGGCGGAAAAACTGTAGCTGTGCCATTGAATGCATCAGTGATCATCTTCCATTGTACAGACATCTATAGTTACTCGGAGGGATTAATTGGTCTGTGTGTGTGTGTGTGTGTGTAGGATTCTTCCAAGGCCACCGACGCTTTTTTGCTGGATAAAGAGGGTTTTCTTCCTTCACACAAGTTCCTGTTGGATAAGGCCAGAATTTTGCACAGCAATGGTAGTATATTCCATATTTAATTTTCTGTCTGTATAGTTAATAAAAGCAGAGCACAGGGTGGCGGAGTAATTGCTACATTCAAAAATAGCGCTTGAATGATTTGAGACTAGTCAATGTTTTCTCAGCCACAAATCTTACCGCATACAAAAAGCCTCTAAATTCAGGATATGTCTTCTGTTCTGCAGCCATTCGACTCATTGTGTTTCATATTTAAAAGTTTAGTCTGTCTTTTTCAATCACCAGATGATGAGCAGCCTGAGGATGCTGGCAGAGAGAATGGCAGACCCCCTGGCTCCCACTCATCTTCCTCCCAGGTGGATGGCCGCGCCTCCCCAAGCCCCGGACCCCCCACACTGGACGGCTCCTCCTCCTCAAGCCACGATCTACCCCGTCCGTTCTCCGTGTCGCCGTGCTCTGCCGACCGTCTTTCAGGCGACCACCTCCTCCACAAGCAGCTGCTTTCCCCAAACTTTAAGAAAGAGCCCCTGATGGCTTTTCCCACTGCCCTCTATGCAGCCAAAGTCGCCCTCATGTCAGCCACTCAAGGATCCTCGGGGGCAGGCAGCGGCGATGCCGGCTTGCCCAGCGACCAGTCCGAAAGTGGTGGCTCGACCACAGGGGATGAAGATCAGCTGGACACCGCAGAGATCGCATTCCAGGTGAAAGAGCAGCTGCTGAAGCATAATATCGGCCAACGGGTCTTTGGCCACTATGTACTGGGCCTGTCCCAAGGCTCAGTCAGTGAGATCCTCGCTCGCCCCAAACCCTGGAGGAAGCTGACGGTGAAAGGAAAGGAGCCCTTTATTAAGATGAAGCAGTTCCTGTCTGATGAGCAGAACATCCTTGCACTCAGGACCATCCAGGTCCGTCAGAGAGGTGAGTGATGGAAAGTCTGTGAACAGATATTTGAAAATCAGACGTTTAATGAATATCCAACACGGATGAGAAGTGTCCTGAACAGTCACAGCTAAGCAAAAGTCACCACAACTCTGTCTTGGCTGTGGCAGCTCATACTTATCTACTTACAAGTAAATAAGCTGATTTGTTTGCACTTTTTTGGCATAACTCGTTAAATTTTTTATACGTTTTCCTCTTGGGGAGATTATGAAATATTTCTATTCATAAAACTCATATCCGAGTGGTGTCACGAGTCGTTGGTGTTAAAGTCTAAGTTGAGAGTTAAGTTTTAATTCTTTTTTGATTTTGTCAAGTCTCAAGTCATCAAACTAAGTCCAAGTCATGTGACTTGAATGTGCACCTCTATGATAATATAGCTGTCTTTCTAATTGTCTTTACAAAGTTTCTTAAATATGTTCCACATCATCAATCAGTGGTTAGCGGTATTAAAAATGCACAAAATAATAAACTATAGTAATCAAAAATAGCCCGTGTACTGAGCATGTTTACTTTTTAGACTTTTAGAAGCAGGTTTCTGCTGATAATATTAACCTTTTCACTTAAAAACATTACTTTTTAGCTATTTTGGACCACACTATTCCTGTATTTCTCTCATCGAATGCCGCATACCCCACTCACGGACTGAAACCAAAGCAGTATGTCACATGACTTGAAGTCATATCATTTGGTTGTCTGTGAAAATGAGAGGTATCAGTGTTACGATTCCTCTCAGGTCAGACTGAGACTGTGACGTTGAAAAGACAGGAAATATAAGGAAAACATGCAGGATCACATGGGAGTAAACAATCTATCCACATTTTGTAGCTTTGTCAAATAGACCGGTAGAAGTACTGACAACAAAACGTCTGATCATGAAACAAATCTTTTTCCCTTTTTTTTTCAAATCACTGGGGTGGAAGTGAACAAAAGGGTGAATTAAGTGTTTTAATTGAGATTGTGATTTATATATTCACCCATTGCATACAGTGACAGGTGAAGTTAAATGTTGGTTCTTGTCAATCATTGTTCTGCCTTTTACACAATTATCCTGTACAAACCCAAACCAGAAATCCTACGGACTGGAAATTGGTACTGTATTGATATGCAGCATTTTACCTGACTGTGTTAGCAAATCAGAGACTTTCTTAAAATCTGAGCGTTGTGATATATCATTTGACCGGTTACATCCAGAGATAGAGCAATTTAAACATTTTACTAATTTTTCAACTGAATTTTCCCCTCAGTTCAGTTTTTCCCAATCTCACTAAAATGCCGTGAGTACATTATCCACTTTAAAAATTAGCAAAAGATTAACTCAAGGAAATCCATCCGTTGTCTGCCGCTTATCCTGCAGTCAGGGTCGCGGGGGATGCTGGACCCTATGCCCCAGCTGTCAACATGCGAGAGGCGGGGTACACCCTGGACCGGTCGCCAGTCAATCACAGGGCCACATATACAGACAGACAATCATTCACTCACTCACTCGTTCAAGGCAATTTTCCCAATTAACCTAATCCAATTAACCTTAATTTTGGCACTGTGGGAGGAAACCGGAGAACCCGGAGGAAACCCACGCAGACATGGGGGGAAACATGCAAATCCCACACAGAAAGGTCCCCTTGTCGGAATCAAACCAGGGTCCTTTGTGCTGTGAGGTTGAAGCGCAAACCACAGCGCCACCGTGCCGCCATCAAAGGAATTATAAATGAAAAACACAAGAAACCAGGAAAAGACCCCTCCAAAAATTAGCGAGGACTAGTGAGAAGAGGTAACACGATTTCTGTGAAAACTTGGGGGGAATTCTGCTGAGGGTGAACTTCTAAATATCCAGAAATAATTTGTTTTGTGTGTCCTACATGTGATGTCCCATACACAACAATAATAATGGAAGAAAGTATCTATACATTGCAGCTATCAATCATTTGCCCCCAGTACTTGGAACGCACAATACTGAGTTTAAATCCCAAAGATCATATCCCTTTGCTGTTTATACTCACTAGAATCCAAAACATTCCTCTACAAATGAACTACTTTCCGCCCTTTTGGTCATGTTTCCTAAAAACCTCATTGCCAAACTGCTGAAGAATAAATTACTGATCAATTTTTAAGAAGTGAAAAAAAAAATGTTCTTAGAAGTTAGAAGGGAGAATGAATGCAACAGAGCCTACTCGGGAAATCTGAGGACAAATAAGAAACATACAGAGTATCACCAGTCACCAGTGGGTCAGACTTGTTTAATCAATAGTCATTTACTGCCCACACTGTGCATAGTTTTACACACTTCCACATCCCATATAAAAAGAGCATGGTTTTGTAGAAAGCCTCTTACTTCGATCACTGTCACACGATAACCTGGTGCCCTTTCTAACTCCCATCTTTGTATTGGTTTACAAAGAGCGTATCATTTAATCAGGGTATTATTTGAGGATGACATCTAAAGCAAATGAAAACTGTCTTTTTGTGGATTGGAAGGCAAATGGTAAAGCAGCAAAACTCTCCCGTTGTCTCGTTCTAGTGGCTGAGGTTTTGGACCAGGGTGTTTTTAAAACTTCTAATCTACTTGGACCTCATCCTTGACTTCCTTATGGCTTCCTCTGCCATGTTTGTAGTGTTACTTTTAAACTTTGTTTTCTCCCTAGATTCACAGCTTTTGAAATTCGAGCTTCCCGTATACAGCAACCTCAGACAGCACGCGCTCAAAGGCAGCCATTGATCTACCAGTCAAAAGCAAAGCCTTGGAACTGCTCTCTGATCAACCATCCCACTCACCCCCTCCTCTCCTCTCTGCTCCCTCTCTATCTCTGTCTCTCTCTCTTACCCTCTGTGGCAGGGAGCATCACTCCACGCATCCGAACTCCAGAAACTGGGTCAGACGATGCCATTAGAAATATCCTGGAGCAGGCCAAGAAGGAGATCCAGTCCCAGAGGGGAGGTGAGAATGGAGCTGAGAGTGATAACTCATTGATAAAAGCAATAATGAATTACTTTTTTTAATCGCCTGTGATTTTAGTGAATCTCTATGGCAATTGATAAGCGTGCATCTATATGTTGATCTATGCTGTTCAGGTGATGGCAAGACAACTCTAAGCACTGCTTTGGGCAGAAGCAGCAACGGGGCAGGCACCAGCTCTGACGAAACAATAAAGAACATCCTCGAACAGGCCAGACGGGAAATGGAGTCCCAGCAGCAGGCCCTGATGGAGATGGAGGCCTGTGGGAGAGCCTCATCTGTCGGCCCAGGAGCACATGTGGAGCGTCTTGGGCCCCCCGAGCGTTCCCGGGGCCTGCCGTTACCCATCTCCATCAAACAGGAGGAAGGAGGCTGTGTCAATGTCTGCATGGCAAATCCCATCAGTAGCCCCCAGGCACCCCTCAGCGTCCTCTCCCCGGCCGCCTTCGTCCAGAACATAATCCGCAAAGTCAAGTCCGAGATTGGTGAAGCAGGCGCCTACTTCGACCAGCACTGGTCTCAGGAAAGGGGGTCCCTGGGGCCAGGCAGTGGTGGTAGCTCTCGGCCCTTTAATTCAGTCTCCCCCTCCCTTTCTTCCTCCTCCTCGGGTCCCTCCGCCTTGCCCAGGCCCTGGCCCCGCCTGGAGAACGGCGAGTGTCTCCCTAACAGCGAGGAGGCATCTGCTGCCGAGGATGAGCTGGGACTGGGCCGGCCTGTGGAGGTGAAGGTAGAGTCTGATACATCTGTGAGTGGCGAATCTCCAGGCCCCGGTCCTGGGAGGCTCTCCTACTACCCAGCGTTCATCCCACGTGCCCTCAAGCCCACGGTGCCGCCTCTGACCCCGGAGCAGTATGAGCTGTACATGTACCGAGAGGTTGACACCATCGAGCTGACCAGACAGGTGAAGGAGAAGCTGGCCAAGAACGGCATCTGTCAGAGGATCTTTGGTGAAAAGGTCAGAATTTGTCGACTTTTTCTGTATTAATTGTTTGTATTTTTCTATATTAACGTGAACATTAAAAATTTTTCAGTGCCCGTTTTTACAAGAACAAACAATGCAGCTTGTAGTGCATTCATAATCAAAAGGAGAACCAAAACACAATAAAGTGTTATGAAATAACACAACAGGTTCCCGTAAAAGGTTAATACTTGGCTGTTGAATTCCATGTAGCAGTTTACCACATGGAGAAATGTTATCGTGCTCATGTCAAACACAAACACACTTGAAAAAAACATTCACTATACTTTACAGGAAGGCTGTGCAAAAGCAAAGTCGTGTAAAACCAAAAAGAAATGTACAGACAAGGAGACAAATCAGTATATAAAAATCTATATTTTAAATAATATGAAATTACATTTCAAAAGTATGAAATTTGAAAAATAATTTTGAATAAATCTGACAATCAGACAACAACATATTATATATTGTAAACTTTAGGAAATAGAATTGCCTGAATACCAAGTTCCGTTGAACCAGGCGACTCTATTTTTCAGCATGAAAACTTTAATCAAAGGTGAAAATTATCAGTTATAACTGAAATTTTTTTTCTTCATCAACCAATATGAAAATAAATATTTTAAGGGCTTTCATTGCATTGTATAATATATACATACCTGTAGACAAAGATCAAACGTTTAGCCCTGACAATTGCATGGAAAAGGTCTGAGCTTCTACAGGACAAAAATAACAAAAAGTGGTTATATTAGAAAAAAAAAATCATTAAATACACTTCAATTGCAGCTATCTTCATAGAAGGAATATATGACACATGGTCAGTAGGGCACTTTTAAAATGTTAGCCATTTGATACATTTTTTTCATGAATATGATTACATTTTGAAACATTTGTGTTAAAAATATTTCTCATGTTTAGACAACTGTAAATCTGCCTTCAGCGGTTGACTCACTTAATGTGAAACACCACAGCCAAAATGCCTGTTAATGTCTTTGTATGCAACATCCCAAAATAGTCAAGTGCTTTTCAACAAATTAGGTGTACTCCTTGTACCATTAAGCAGTGATTATCGCACGCCCCCTCTCCTACAGTTCCTTATTTGTCCGGTCGGGTTCGTATTGCACTGAACTGAGCTGATGTTCTACACGGGCGGCGCACTTTGAATGCTCCGTGGGATTGGGACACCTCAGGATTCAACATGCTGCAGTTCCTTCATGTCATTAACAGCTCCTGTTGTGACTTTGTGAGCTGAACTAGACTAATTGATTTCAACAACTGTTGTTTACTCTGTTTTTCACTCAACTGATCTAATTCTTCTGATTGAACCACTATTTGCCCCTTTCCTTTAAGAGCAGATTCGACTGTATGGTATTCAATGGTCTGAATCTAAAGACGCTGTCAAACTTGGTTGATTGACCAACTTGAATAGTTTCTCACTCTGAAAGCATGAGTCTTTAAGAAATTGGGTCTTTAGAGGGTTTTTAAAAATGTTTTCACACTCTCAGTCTTTTGCTACTTCTCATTTGAAAGTCTTTTGCTGTGACATGACAAATATGCAGTAATAGAGGAACATCGGGAAGAGAGGAATGTTACAGCTACACATCTTATTTTACTCAGATCACCTTTAATTTATATTATTTTTGTTTCTAACCTGTCAAAATATACAGCTTCATTTCAAGTAATTCACAGAGGCAACTAGATTTTCTTCTCTGTCAAATAGAATATATTACATTTAAAAAGATGGTCTCAAATATAAATGAATAGAAAAAAGTTAACATTAAAAGTGACAATAATCTTGTTGCTCCTGTCTCTTAAGAGCTATTTGAATGTTTTATTACTTGTGTTGAAATATTATCTTGAAGGGTTTTCTAACGAGATTAAAGATGACACTATTTTATAAATAAACTCGTTGATGGCACTGAAGATTTGTTTTGACATTTGATGAAAAAGACTAGTCAAGAGGTAGTTGTATATGTCTTTGTGACTCTTTAATTTCTCTTTTTAATGCCGTAACTGATTCAACTTGAAAATACAGTGGCTAATGCCCTGTCAAAAATAGGTATGCTGTTCTACCCCCCTCTAGTGGCTGTTTTCTGAACATGTCATTTCTAGCAGTAACTTTGGACAGTAATAATTTGCATTGTGTGGTTTAGGTGCTCGGACTGTCTCAGGGAAGTGTGAGTGACATGCTCTCTCGGCCCAAACCCTGGAGCAAGCTGACCCAGAAAGGCAGGGAGCCCTTCATTCGCATGCAGCTGTGGTTACTTGACCAACTCGGCCAGAGCCTCAACCAGGCCCCTAATCAGGGCCATGCTCAGGGTGAGCCTACAGGTCACACTCATATCCACAGGAGCCAGAAATCTGCAAAGTTATAAATACAAGCTGGCTGACTTTTTCTCTGTATGCTGTAGATTAACAATGAAGGGTAACTTGAGCAATAACTTCATCCACATTTTTTTCTTCTTTGTTTGTGACGCCTCCTATTATCAGATAAAAGCCCAGTGACGGCCCAGTCCTCACCCTCCCCACCCCCCAGCCCGGCGGACAGTCACCCCAGTCCACTGGTTGAACCAGTCAGCCTCTCCCTGGAAAGCAGTAAGGAGAACCAGCAGCCCGAGAGCCTGGTTCTGGGGCTCCCTCCACACCCTGAGGGTGGAAAGTCCACCCCCAGCCTCATGGTCTTGCATCAGCCCACAAACCCACTGGGTATCCAGGAGCTAGTGGCCATGTCTGCAGAGCTTGACACCTACACAATCACAAAGAAAGTCAAGGAGGTGCTAACTGACAACAACCTTGGTGAGACTGTTTTACACCATAGCCATGTTCCCATGAACCCAGATTTAGTATCTATTCAGAAATATCATCATGCTTTCTCGTGAACCTCCATTTTAAAGGAGCCCTCTTGACTGTGCCATCCAGTCATAGAATTCAGAAACATAACCTTCAGTTAATATTTTGACACAAATGAATGACAACATGTATTACTCAGTAAAGGGAAAGGGAGACTTAAATGTCATGTCTTACTTGATGAAGCACCTTCTAACATTTGTTTGATGGCAGCAAATGGAAATGCATCCAACTTCTCACTTTTTTTTAAATGTAGAAAATCTTTTGACTGAAAGCTGTTCTGTGTGTTAAACTGACCCTCCTCATTGAAAGCAACTTTAGTCCTCCAGTCATTTTGCATGTCTGCTGCCCGCCACAGGCCAGCGTCTCTTTGGGGAGACCATCCTGGGATTGACTCAAGGCTCAGTATCTGACCTGCTATCCAGGCCCAAACCTTGGCACAAACTTAGCCTAAAAGGCAGGGAGCCATTTGTCCGCATGCAGCTGTGGTTAAACGATCCTCACAACGTAGACAAGCTAAGAGCCATGAAGAAGATGGAGAAAAAAGGTGGGGAGTACATGGTGCAAAATTCAACATTTTTTTTAGCAAGATCATCAAATCCTTGTATACCTAGTATCACTGTCTTCCCTGCAGCCTATCTAAAGAGGCGCTATGGGCTGCTAAGCACCGGCTCGGACAGCGACTCGCCAAGCACCCGCTCAGAGTGTGTGAGTCCTGCCTTGGCTTCCCTGGACCTGTGCCCCTACAGCCAGGTGAAGAAGCCTCGGGTAGTGCTGGGAGCTGAGGAGAAGGAGGCCCTGAGGAAGGCCTACCTCTTGGAACCCTACCCATCGCAGAACACAATTGAGATGCTGGCCTCCCAACTCCACCTCAAAACTAACACTGTTATTAATTGGTTCCACAACTACAGGCAAGTCCCATGTTACATGAGTCTGGAAACTACACTCGTGTATCCATGAAGACGAATGAACATAACAAACATGAACATTTTCAGCATCCATTATTTCATATCTATGCATGTGAGTGTGTGTGCGCATGCGTTCCTTCGTTTATGTGTGTCTTATTCTAGATTATTTTTTGTTCAAATGTAATTTTTTGCTGCATTTCTTAGATGTTATTTCTTGTTTTTTGTGTACATTTTACAGTAATGTCTGATTTGGTGTTTCAGACAATACATCAAAAAAAATTCCGTGGAGTGTAGTTTATGATTGACTTATTTTTTACAAAGACAAAGTGCCGGTTTGCTAAGGTGTTTTCTCCCAGTGATGCATCATGATTTACCTGATAGAAAATTCTCAATAAAATGTCACAGTGCATTCAGTCGACGGCATGTCAATGTATTGCCCAGCCCAACGGTTTTGTTGTGAGAATGACAGGAGTGTTGATGTGCAGGTCCAGGATGCGACGGGAGGTGCTGATGGAGGGTCTGCCCGACAATGACACAGATGCTGAGCACCATAGCTATTCGCCCTCAGTGACACGCAGCCCTCACTCTGATGGAGAAGAGAGGAGGCTGCAGCAGCCCTCAGGACACATCCCCTCCAGCCACCCACTCAGCGCCAACACCGCAGCACCTCACGTCAAACAGGAGGCCATTGACAGAGAAGACGAGGGGGAGGCAGGGAGGGAGGCCTCCGCAAGGCCAGTGAGAGCTCTGTGTTTCTCCACAGCAGTACAGTTCCCCCAGCTGAAAAGCGAGCACGAGGACTCAGGCTGTCGTGAGTCCCACTTGGCCGGCCAGAGCATAAGGCTAGACGAGGGGATGAGCAGTCAAGCTCAGGGGCTCTACCCCGGTATGGTCTCTATTGACGGCCCCCTGAGAGCCATCCAGTCCAAGCACGAGGGAGAAGACTCTGGAAAGTCACCCGTTGACCCGGTCAGCTTCAAGGCCTCATCTGAGCCCTGCCGCAGCAGTTTGGAGGTCTCCCTTAATTCCCCCTCCGCCGCATCCTCACCTGGCCTCATGATGTCGGTCTCTCCTGTTCCCTCCTCCTCCGCTCCAATATCTCCTTCGCTGCCTAACCCGCCCTCTACAAGCACCAATCACAGCCTGGACCCCAACCCGGTCCCTCCTTTCCAAAGCCCCAAACTCAACAGAAGCACTCAGAGACGCAATGAAAAAATGGCCAACCTTAATAACATCATCCACAGGTTAGAGAGAGCAGCCAATCGAGAAGAAACACTGGAGTGGGAGTTTTAGTCCCCCATCATTACTTTTATCCTATTCTGATAACCCTTGTCAAATAGAAGCTTCCTGCAGACTTGGAATGGAGCCTGGCTCCTAAAGGCCTGTCCTCAAAGAGTGGACAAGAGGAAATGGGAACACAGAGCAAACATGGGCAAAAACCCACTATGAGAACTTAGATCTGGATGGGGGCGGGCGGACTTTATAATGTGTATTTGTTTCTTTTTTTCTTCTTTTTTAATGCATACTTCTTTGAATTTTATGTGACAGCACTAGCTGTCGTTTTACCTATTGAACTTGACATAAAGACTTTTGCAGCTATAGTGTCATAAAATGTACACTGAAATTCTGTAGATTGCCACTGGGTGAGATTAAAAAAGACCCCTGTCTTAAGCCATTAAAAGCACTATAACTATTTCAAAAGAGACATTGACCAAATTTGCTACTTTTTGAATAGCAATTTTTCAGATTTTGTCTGTAAGACTGGACAGTTTAGGTCAAGTATAATGAAATCCTACTACTGACTGGGGATAGTCCTTTAAGACTCTAAATACTCAACATCTTGTATGTACTTAGTTTCTTGGTGATATGTTTTGAAATATTTGTAACTCACACGTATAAAATGTGGTTGTACATGTTGTAGAATTGTCTGCAATAGCCTTCTCTAAACCTGATGTAGCATGGTACTCACTGACCCTCTTATCCTCTGTAGTTAGTCACATGTGATTATACTTGAGTGAAAACAAGGGGAAAAAAAAAAGATGAAAACCCTGCAAAAAATAACAAAAAAGGAAACGTTAGATATAATGAGTAGAGTGCTTTTATTGTTTTAATTTTGTTTTTTTTTTCCTTTGAATAATTCCCGAGGTTTACAGTTAAGGACCCTTGTGCTTTTGGTAGTAAATGACACATTCACTGCACACAAGCACAGTTTACACAGTTTCTTTCAGACTTACCTCTCTGTCCCTGGAAAAGGCACTGGTTCTCAGACTGTAACGGGCCAAGACATGTTGCACCCGATTTACCTCAGATTATGTTAATACCCTATCACCCTATGACCATGCGTTTCATCCCTCTACATAAACAAGACCCTTGCTGATTTGAATAAATGTGGACAAAGTACTCTATGTCATTCCTCAGGCATGCAGAGATCAAACAAGTAGCAAGGGGTGAGTTTTAATGAGCAAAAATTTTCTTTTACCAAGATTATGCTGTTGTTTGAAGTTATATGGGGCATAGCAATCCTTCTCACAGCTGTCACACCTGAGTGAGCTCACCTTCTCCAAAGAGGTCATTAGTTGTTGCAAGAATAATGTGTACTTGATGAAACAGCCTGGACCTCTAAGCATTGACGCAGTGATGAAAGTAAAGTTTGTGACTTGACACAACAGTGCGGGGAATTGCTCTCATTCGGGTAGTCAAGCTGAGATCCTCCCAGTGGACTGGCACATTTTGGCATCAAAGTAGCAGGGATAGTTCACTCACTGGTTTAAAAGACGGGTCAACCCCTCGTAGAAGAATAAACTCTGAACACAAAGTTTGGGGGGAAAAAAGAAAAAGATAGAGCATGTTTTAACACTGGCCACTAGATGCCGTTGTAGTGCCACTAGAAAGATCCTGGCTTCTCCGCGTTCGGGTCTCTCGACTTTCGAGAGCATGAAACTTCCAGTATGACTGCTCATCCACATGAAATTTGTAAGGACATTATATTCAAAGATGCAAGAGTTTACAGGTATCCCCTCATATTATCTTTGACCACTTATGTATTGTGTCTGTAGAAGTTTCTTTGTCATGCTTGCAAGATGTTCTTTATGTATTTTGCTTCTATTTTATACTCAGAAACAGTTAACTAGATATTCAATACCTCGTGTATGAACTACGTACAGCACTTAGATTTTGATAATTGTGAGGACTCCAAAAAAAAAAAATCAGATATCAACATTATCCTTAACTTAGTGTCCACAAGTCTTTGCCTTTACTGTATTGTTGAAGTTGGTAGTAAACACTTGCACATGTCTACATAGTTCAGAGAACTTGGATTGTATTATGTAGAGATATATATAACACAATTACTAAAATAATATCTTTCATTCTTGGAACAAAATGTGCTGATTATATTGAAATAGAGTGTACAGATTTAATAAACCAAACCCATTCGAGCCAGTTCTGGTCTGGCAAGCTTGCCCACGTTTTAGACATTCTCTCAGGGTAGTCTTGCTTTTTAAAGCTTTACTGAAGCAGTTGCTCACATCCATGGCGGTGACGATGAAAAAGTTAACTTCGTTTCAAGAATGACACTGTTCTACGTTCAATTGGCCTGTGGGGGTTGTGTGACCATGGTGATTTCAACTTTTTCAGGAAGACATGGTTTGTCTGAGAGCTGCTGCTGTTGAATTCATTATGTGTCCAAATACACCATAGATTGGAACTACCAGGATAAAGCTGTGGGTTGCATTTTTGAGATCAGTAGCTACTTAGCTTTCTAAAATCCTTTTTTTTTGTTTTATTTTGTTTTTTTGATTTTTGTTTTTATTTTTGAGCCATAGAAAAATTGTCTGGTTTCAGTGCCACCATTTTTGTGCATAATATAAAGTATGATTAGAAGTGGCATTCTTAAGTGGAAATTTCATTGTCTCTCATGGTAAAATGGGCATATGACTGAAAAAGATATGTATTTACACAGATCATTATCTCCTCATGGAGAGCTCATCTCATTGTTTTGCATGCAAATCCATTCTGATCAAATGAAAAGGGATCGACTGTGGTTTTGTGTTGTTGTTTTTGCACAGGGACATAGTATCAGCACTTCCGTCTTTTTACAATAGTGAAGTCCATGCATGGTGCAGCAGATAAATTTGGCTCTCTCAATTCCATCATGAATCCAGCCCAAACAGAAGCCAATAAGACCCAACATTCATTGCTCCAGAGTAAATATGGAAATCAAGATTTTTGTGCCATATCATATGCCTCATGCATTATCCTCACAAGAGTATTGCCTTGTGGTACGGTGTGATTTCGAAGGGGTGTACAGCTTCTCGTAACCTTGCTTGCAGAAAGCAAAGCTTTTTGTGACAAGAGCGCTACACTTTATATGGGTTTATTTTATAATTGACATGAGTCACTAAAGAATGAGATAACTGATCAGCAGAGTTTGAATGATTAAATCCATACTTGTTATCAAGAAAAATGCATTTACAACTCTTGACAAGAAGGGTTTGAATGGGGGGAAAGCATTTCATGTGTAAGTCAGCTGTGAGCCAACAAGGTGATGCCTCACTTGTCAGGCTGTTAAATGTTAAAGAATGGAAAAGTATGCCAAGCTTCTTGGATCTGAGGTTGCATATGTAAGCCATCATTCAATACACAATTGTTAAGAAGTTGCTGTGTTGTGTTGTTTTTTCTTAGTCTTGGAAATTGAACACGCAACATTTGCGTGGCTTGTCAATTTTCACAAGCTACAGATTCAAAACTCGCACCCATAACTCAATATATGATTATCGTGTCAGAAACAGTGCGTCATTATGACACTGTTTGTGACATTTCATCATTTCCACGATTTACTCAATACGTTGGTATGATCGATCAAATTATTGGAGCGTCCCGCGGCCTGTGTTTACATAATCGTACCGCGTGGTGCGTGCGCTGCACCCCGCCCAGTGATTCTGCCAGGGCGTGATGACATCACATGCGTAAGTTGGTGTGGAGAATTTGCTATGATGGCGACGACGGCTCGGTGCTGGAAAGGGACGCGGTGAAGCTGGCCTCGGCTTCGATGAGACCAATGTTTGCTCAAGTCGAGGTGTATATATTGCTAAACAACTGCATGGGCTTAGGGTGAATTTGTGACTTCTGACTTCGCGTTCTTCGTTTAACCGGTGAGTCCGCCGGCTTTGGCCGTTCTTCGGTGTGTTTTGACAGAGGCCTCCGTTTTGGGGTCCGCCCTCCATCTCACAACAACAAAAACAGTTCCAAAGAGCTGTGTTAGCGTAAGCTGCTAATCTTGGCCAGCCAGTTTACTGACTTGTCAGTGCCACAGCAGGCTCATTGAAACGCAGTCCAATGTGATATTGCGACATGAGAGCATCCTGTTTACGAATCATTTAATGCCAGCTGCTTGCAGTCCAAACAAACTTTAGATGAAGCATTCGTTTACTAGCATTAGGTCTTTTACGTGATCCTCTTGATTTACTACTGACGGGTGTTTGCTGACAAGTCCACATTACCCTTAACATTCTCAGCACTGATCACAAAGTAGTCGTTTACAAACGTTGACTCTGGTATTTGTTGCACATCGAAATAGATATTCAAGTTATCTGCCAACTTGTTAGCATAGCCGTCTTTAGCAATCTACTTATTACCTGTCATTACATTCAAGGCTTCCAGCGAAGTTCGCTGTTAATACAACCTTGCAGTTACTTTGTCTCGATATCACAAATAAATATTCTGGTGTGCTTTCAGTATTTGTTCGCCCGAATGCTACAATGTAACAGTTTTATTTATTCACGGCAAATGCTAGCTAAGGAGAGATCATTTTTGCTAGCATGAGCGGTAGTAGCCTGTCTGCTAAAACTACACTGAAGCCCTACCAGTAACGTTAGATATACGACATTCGAATTGTACTACAAAATGCAACTGCGGCCTAGTTATCCTCATGTTAATAATCCCCAGGTTGGAAAACTCTACAGTTAACCGACTATCAATCTAGCGTTTTCCAGAAAACTGTGGGCCTTGTGTGATATCCCCCTCCCTCCTTCCCAACCTCAACAATCCTTCCTTTGAGATGCTTAACCCGACCCCGACCTAACCGCAACCCCGACAACTTGTTTTAGCGACGCTTAACCATAACCATCGCCCAAATCCAAGCTCCAACAGCGGAGAAACACAATCCGGAACAGCTGCGGTAATTACAATTCATCCTTAGTTTGGTTAGCGTTTTGAGATGTGCGCCTGAGTTGAAAAGCCGATCTTTGATTTGAAGATATGTGCTCGATTATGTTTAGAGACAGTGCTGTGTGGTGGCCCATCACGGGATAGGAGTAACGTTAAGGCTCTAAGGGGCTTAGCCCTCGCTGTGTGACTCTGGACCCCGATCCAGACTGAGCCGCAGCCACAGGTCAGGAACCGGTGAGGTAAACAAAGCTGCACTCGCCGCGACAGAGACCTACGAGAATTGAGCTTTTCGACAGCCAAGATTCGCGCGACTTCTACGGAATGACGGCAGGTAAACAGAGCTATGTGGCCCTGGCAGATAGGGTTTATCAGGCAGCCGCAGCAGCTTGTCGGGCTCATCGATTGAGTCCTTATCTCTATGGACTCAAACACCCCACCCTCTTCCGCTGCTGCTATGGGAGTTTTACTCTGTTCCAACCCCCGGGCATCTGAAATGCTCCAAGGAGGGCGCACTGAGGTCTCGATCTGCTTGTCCACTGACTCGCTCAGATCAGAATTCAGTCTCCGCCAAAGTACCTGACCTTTCACTCTTATATGTTGGTTTGTAGGCTGAGAGTTTTCTCGCAGGTAGACTGATTTGAAAAGACATGTTTATAGTTACCTCTCTTAGGGCGACTTCTACATCTCCTAAACTAAACTTCACACAAAAACAATAATGGTACTTGTTGTCTTAGTTTGTGTTGAGTAATTTTTTTTTCGTGCATCATCCATGTGCTGCCAAGTATATTTGCTTGCCCATGCATCTTTGCTGACAACAAGCCATTGATAGATTATTTAATTTAAAGTCATTTTTACATTGCACTGTTACAGCTGCTCTTTCTTGAATTAGTTTATTAGCTGTAAGATGTCATGCCAGGGTATTTTAGTATTTCTGTATTATAATTGAACAGCAGGGCTTCATAGTGAATTAAAACATGATCCTAATCCCAGGAACTGCAATTTGTTCTCGGGAGAACTGCATTGCGAAGCTATATTGACTTCTCAAGTCGACAGATTTCTTCTATTTTCAACAAAACGGCCAGGCTGGTGTAGAACCAAGCAGAAATCCAATTACATCTTTTAGGTTTCAGTTAATTACCACATCACTTTAATATTTTTTTGATATTTATTTTTACTGAATTAACTCCTTTTTATATGAGCTAGACAGAAGCCTATCCACTTAGTTTCTTTTCTTTTTGGTTTTTTTTTTTTCCATTCAACAACTGTGTTTTAGTGGTATCTTTGAGCTCACATGCACGCCACTGTGATGAGTAGTACGGCTATATTTGCTGGGAAATCAAAAGGGCTTCTGTAGCGTAAATATCTTGATGTTAAAAAAAATCATCTCTTTTTGAAATAAAGACTAGTTTGTCTGCAGGGGGTTGTTCATTGCTAATCTTCCTTTTTTGCCTCTTATTTCCATAGATTTACATGACTTGCGCTTGAGACTTCCGAAAAAAGTATCATCTGGACTCTCCATTGTCCATTACGGATTGTCTGTGGTAAGACAATGAGATGGTACACGTTTGCATTTATTTGATACTTTTTACCACCAGTGCCCCTTCTTACGAAATGTCATGCATCTTACTGAACATAGCGTTTACTGACAGCCTATGTTGTTCTATTTCTGCTCAACCTCTTCCTTGTAGGGTTATTCCATGTTGGATTGATTTTCTAATGAATGTTTGAACATGACTGATGAACCAGGGTCTAGTGATATCTGGCCCATATGCTGTTGAAATAATACTCCAAGCGATGCAGTAAAATCAAAGTTTAGTCATATAATACTGCATTTCATACACATTTGAAAACATGTCCACTTTTTATAATTTGGCCTCACCATTGCTACCTGGTAGGCATGCATAATGCAGGCTATCCAGCAAATTTAGGCCTAATTAAAAAGTGATTTGGTCAGATGAAGTAGATGAGTAATTAGGTTTTATAAATGGACTGCAAGGCCTGCACATGCTTTTTATTGTACATCTGTCAAATTTGATTGAAGGCATCAAATATGATCTATTGTGTATGAATTCCAAATGAATACTATTCATAATTTCAGATGTAACTCAAACTTCCACAAGTTTTTTTTTTTTTTGATTCGCTTGTTGTATATTTGTTAGTACATAGAATACTGCATTTTCATTCCTTCTTTGATCTTCCAGCACTTTTGATGTACCGTGTAATGTGGTCTAATTGGATCTGAGAATTTCTCTAACTTGTATTGGTGCTTTCAGTTACTAAAGGCAAGTTTGGAAATCTAAGTGTTGAACAATGCAGGATGTTTTCGGAAAAACGCTAATTGAAATAAGAGAGAAAACCTACAAACTTACCCCCTGCTAATCATTTAATCAATTCAGCACTAAATTTTACCAACTTGACTTCCCCATGTAAACCACTTCTGTTTCCTTGTAGAGGCATGGCAGTGTCACCAAAACTAAGTTTAAATCAATCAATGTCACAGAACCCCAGTTGATGCTATTAAAATGTTTTTCATCTCTCTCCTTCAGTCTTGTTGTCATTGGTCATTTTTTCAAAATTGCCATTTATCATTTCAATCAGTTTGAAACACTATCTTTTGTTCTTTAGAAACTATTTGGGGGTTTGTGCTTTTTTTCTTTGAGGAATGACAACAGAAATTCTCAGATTAGTTGTTAGGCAGGTAATAAGGAATAATGTAAAATAAAGTGTGGTCATGTTTTTCTCTTTAAAACATCAGCAACATATATAACCTCTATGTATATTCTTCAGTAATTTGGTGTGAACCATTCAAAAGAAAGACTTTCCATTCTAATTGAATTTAGTAGACATGCTTGCCAGAAAAAAATGTGAAAGTTCTGTTCAGGCAATTGAACCATGATGAACGTATCAATAATATTAAGGCCCATTTTTAGTGTTTATATGTATCAAAGTTTCCTTGAAAACCAGGCTTTGTCTGAAAAACCCAGAGAAGTTTCATGTAAATAATCTTGAAATTTCTCAAATCTCAGCAAACTGTGATCTGAAACTGTGAAAGAATTGGCTAAAATATTAGGAAAAAGTGATGTGAAAATGAATAAAAAATGTTAAAGTATGATATCATGGAACCATGATTTAGGAACCAATAATTCTTAATAAAAAGAGAGCAATTTAAAAAATGAAACGCAGCATTGATGCGTTCAGAAGCCTTTCACCATATGTGTAAACAGTTTACATTGAGGAAGATGAAAACGATAATTGTACTCTTAGAAGCTTGTGACTGTAAAACAAGATATGAGGGGCTCATTTGATTCTGTATTTTCTTGGAAAATACCCCAATAATCGGAGCTTTCTTGTCTGAACTATTTATAACTTTTTTTCATGTGTTCTTATCAGACTGGGTGGTCCAGGCAGGTGTTCCTTGTTGGGTGACCCACACTCCTTCACAGGGGCCATGGTACAGTACCTTTTGACTTCTCTGGCATGCTTGGGACGCTAACTGCTGTCTGTTCAATGGGCTGTCTGCAGTCTATAGAACTGGAAACTGTCCATTGATTTTCAGCCTTTATCAGCTCTGTTTACCAGGTCGCAGACAGTTACATCAGCTGCACTAGTGTCAAAGGTCCTTCAAATTTGCTGTCTAAGCAGGGCAGCTTTCAGTATTTTTTTTTTTTGGGTGTAGATATATCAGTCATTTTGTGTCAACATGACATAACCGCAGGAACGGATGTGTTGCTCGTCAGAACTGTGTGGATGTGCATTTTGTCCATGGTGGCTATCCCCTAGCTGGCCTCACCAGGCTCACTCCGTTGTGAGCTCTGCACAAAAGCAGCCAGGACTCATGCTGAGCCAGCAACAGCATATGCTACCACTGTCTATCTCGTTGGACCACCTTAATCTTTCTTTGCACGTTATTCTGGATGAATTCGGCTCCTGACCAAACACACCATAGATTCATGTTAATCTCTTTCAGTAGAAGGCCAGACATTTTTCCACCAGGTTGCCCTTGAGTCAAAATCCCTGACTGCCTGCATTTCTGTGCCCCTCTATTTTCGGCCATTGGTTATACTATGTGAAATATTTTCATCTTGCATAAGAATTCTCTGTGAGCTCAAACATTCTGTCCTTATTTGTACAGACAGCGGGTAAGAATTCCTTAATATCTAAAAAGTCCATAATCTGATTTGGCCGAATGAAATTATGATTTAGAACTTTTCTGTGTCCCCTGGGTCTTGTATGTATTAAATGTCATTGAGTTTTCACTTTTAGAGAGCTATGTTTTCCTGGCGTCTTTTTGAACCAAGGATTGTTGTACAAGGGATAATTATAGTGAGTCAGCCTTGGTTGCACATTACAGTGTGGGTGGGGAGGAGCCAGCAGACACACAAAAGCAGTATGAATGCTACATCACCAATTGGGTGTTTGAAGCAACTGTGTTTCACTAGCAAGGTTGAGACATGGTCACTATTTAAAAATATGTCAATTTCAGTCAGAAGTTGCAAGGGATGGAATGTTCACAAACAATGAAGGCAAAGCAAACTGAAGGAAATATATGGCCATCTAAAGATGTTGACTGAATATGGTTGACTCATGGGGCTGTAAATGGAAATACAGCTGTCGTAGCTTTGTTGGAGAAACACCCCAGAAGCCAATAAACTGATAGTAATGAAAAGTGGTTGAAAAAGTCGATGCTGGCGTAGCATGATGCTGACAGTTGTTTGCTATTTAGGAGGAGGAGGGGCAGCAGAGCTTGGAGTGCATCCAGGCCAATCAAATTTTTCCCAAGAAATCCCCTGTCCTAGAGGAGGAAAACATGCAGGTAAGGAAGCCACTTATCTTGACCATTTATCAAAGTTAACTGGTGCTGGATCAGGTGTGAAACTGTCTTTATCAGTAATTTGAAAAATAGAATATCAAAAGTAAAACCTTATATGCAGTTCAAGTTGCATTCAAATTGTCATTACTTTCTTTGTTGTTTTTGTGAAGCAGATTGTTTCAGAAACACTTCTGCTACAGTTCACTGTATCTATGTGTACAAAAGAAAAGGAAAACTAACTTGAAATGCAGATAAAAAACACTGCTTCTGAAATGCTACTGCTTTAATGGGATGTAGTGAGGTCATGCATAAGTAAAAGCTGGCCCCAATGAGACTTGTCTGCTTTGGAACACCTAAATTATCGACAAGATCAATTTGGTGGGAGAGTTTAAATGAACGCACATTGCAAATAAGGTCTGCCAATATTATCTATTGACAGAACCATATACTTACATTTAGCATATCATAATTGCTGGTCACCTGTCGTCAGTGTGTTTGAAGCGTTTTATCTCCTGTTGTTGCTAGTTGCCCTTTTCTGAGCTGCATGGGGAGTTTACTGAGTATGTGGGGAGAGCAGAGGATGCCATCATCGCAATGTCCAACTACCGCCTACACATCAAGTTCAAAGAGTCTGTGGTCAATGTAAGTCCAATTTCAGAAAAGTGACCCGTTTCTCCCTCACAGCTGAACATAATTTACATTTTTAGCCACAGAAGACAGTTAGAAAGTGTTGTAATGTTTGTGAACGGACAGAGCCCAGGCCATAGTGCCCCTGCTGTGGTGGCCAGGCTGTTCGGAGCTGATCTGCTCGGGCGGCAATGCCTCGTGACACTTCATCACCAAGCTCACCCGCTCTGCTCTCTCGCTCTCTCTCTCCCTCTCCCCCTCTGTCTTTTTCTCTCTCTCTCTCTCTCTCTGCACTTGCAGTTGCTATGGTTGCGCCAGTTCCAGAAGGGATGTGTAACAGTCGCGCCCTTTCCCTGTCTCTTTTCAGCTTATTAACAGAGAGCATAGCTGTGTTGCTCAATACTGGTCACTTCCTAAAAAAATGCACCATGATTCTCCAATGAAAAGATGATGCACTTACTCAACAAACATTTGAGATCGCCAATGTGTGATATAGCGCTTTATTGTGACCGCACATTTGAGAGTCTTTATTTTGTAAAAGTATACAATATATATCAGCATTTACATAGGTATGGACATTAACTTGTAACATATTCAAATAAATGAACTGAACCTTCCACCCATAAATTAAGAGGAATGGTTAAATTCCAATTACTTGGAATACTGATGCTATTGTGAAAGCAATCATTTTAACAAGTAACCTATTTCCCACTGTCTTAACAAATGTCGAAGTTTTAGGTGATTTTGTTACTGAATTTCCTACAATTTTAAAATAATTGATTTCTAAGTATGTTATGGCTGACTTTTAGCCATTTATTGCTGATGTTTGGTCTGTAATCAGTGAATCCTGAGTGAATTCTGTTGGCTGAAAATTACTTAACCTCACTGTTGAGGTACGTCCTAATGCTTTCTTTTATTCTTTGTCTTGTTGAAACATTTTGGTATTGGCAGTGGTTGTGAAAATACGTAATCCAGTTGTGGAGAAATAGAACATGGATGCAGTGACTGCAGGCTGCTGTGCACTACACAAGATAATAGCAGTTGTAGTTTCTGAGATTAAAACACCCATAACAGAACAGTTAGAACAGATAGTTTTCTCCTTTTGAAGTTGCAGTATTTATGGATAGACATACAAATTACTGTCAGTCGTTGGGAAGTTAGTACTCTCAGATGCACTGCCCCAAATGACTACACATGTTGTGAGCATGAACAATGGCATGAAATGCTCAATGCCTGGAGGGTTAAGTTAAAAAAAAGTTTGATGATTCAATCGTACACCCAGAGGAATCAGAAAAAAATCATAGGCTTTTTTGAGATGTAGCTTGTCACCATTTTGATGAGAAAGAATGTGTGAGATGATTTTTATTGAGGTCCAAGTCAAAAAATATTTGTAAATTCTCACAATAAATAGAGCAGAGGCCCAACCACTAGGATTTGTATGTGCTACAATGTTTATTAATTTAATTCTGGTTTCATTTAACCCTGGGCTTTGGTAGCCATCCCTCTTGTTTTGTTAATCCTCCCTTCTTGTGTTGGATTTAGGTAGTGGTTGTGGTGGTTGCATCCAAGTTCTGTTTCCATTGGCCGCTGATTAGTTCTCACATGTTGACCAGTCACCAGTGAACCTGTTCAAGGGTTACACTGCATCTCTTTTCTCACACTTGCTGGGACATGTCTGATGTGGCATGTGCATCATACAGTGAGATTCACAAATCAGCAGTCGGAGGTGATGGAAAAGACCGAGGCTATTTTCTCGCTGCCCAGGATTATTGATGTCCATATCAGAGATGGAGACTAGAGAGCAGGAAACAAGTTGTGGCAGCATAATGCACGGACATCCTGAATGTGCTGCAGTGATAGCCCTGCTTGGATGAAAAGTATCTACCGATGACAACACACTACATGATTGTTTTCTTCTGTCTTTTTTTTTTGATAGCAGAGTTGTTGTTGTGAGGTGCCAGTAAGTACCCATCAAAGCTGCACGGCCTGGGGTGGTTGACTTGATTTATATAATTTGCTTCTATAATTTCTGTGCGCTTGTCTGGTTCCTGGCCAGTGCCCTGAGGAACTAAATTGTGTTTTTTCATGTTTAGAATGAGGTCTTTGAGTAAAGTGGGCATGATGCTGACCCAACCCCATGAAGTCCTACATTCTATTGTCTTCCCACGCAATATTTGCATTAACAAAGCGTCCACCACACAAGCCCTGTCGGTCTGCTCAGTTGTTAAATTAGGAGCCTGGCTGGTTGATGGCTGTTGCTAGTGCATGGCTCCTAACAGTGTGTGAGTAGCAGCTTGAGTCACACCTCTTATGAAAGCCCACTGTGCAGCTGAAAAGTGCTCTTTGCTAATTAACTGAGCTTAGTCGAAAGCAGCAGTGGTATTTCCCTGCAGTATTGAAAGTATGCACTAAAGTCATGAGCACATGACACTTTTGTACTTTGGATTGTATTGGCTAATGAAAGTTAAAACTGTAATTTTGGGTCAAACAGAAATGTAAATACACGCTGTTCAGGATCTAGTGTTCGAGTGCCTGTGGTTCAGAAGATTGTCTTGTGCCTTTTTCGAAGATGTGCTGTGAAACATTAATAAAACTGCATCAGAACAACTGAAGTGTATTTTCTAATCGGACATAACTTATTTGGTTCATTGAGTGAAAAGTGGATTACAACATGATGTTGTTCCAGGTGTTAAGAGTTTTTAGCATGGCAGTGCCCCACTAATTTTGTGAAGGATATTTGAACTACAGTCCACCAAATTACAGAGTGCATGGGATCATTTTTACATTTTTAAATCGGTGCTACGGTTGTTGAGCAACTGATTTTTTTCCATCTTTGTCATGCTACAGGTCCCGCTGCAGCTGATTGAGAGTGTGGAGTGTCGTGACATGTTCCAGCTGCATGTCACCTGTAAAGACTGTAAAGTTGTCAGGTAAGACCGTCAACAAAGGAATAGTCACACATACTTGCAAGGCAGCTATTAACAAAATGCCTAAACCTATTTTTATGGCATCATACCTTTTCCACCAGAAGTTTGACCAAACCCATACACTTGCCATTCATGCTAAAATCAATAGCCAATCTCAGTGTCTCCAGACTAACAAACGGTGAAATACAATGCTATAAAAGTTTCAATGGGTTTTGATCATTTCAAACCAAGCCAGGCTGCACCTCAGAAGGCTTTTATGCTAAACCTACCTGTGACTCTTAATTTGTCTAAGTAGTGCAGATGTGAATAAAGTATCTTGCATCATGTTGCACTATTGGTACGAAAGACCATCCGAAAAAACATCCCCAAATATAGTATATTGTTATGTTTATTTTGAGAGTTCATTTTAGAATTGACACCTTTGTTAAAAATTAATGGTGGTTTACTTCGATCTCTAGGTGTCAGTTTTCCACCTTTGAGCAGTGCCAGGAATGGTTGAAACGCCTCAATGCAGTGGTGCACCCTCCCTCTCGCCTGGAAGATTTGTTCTCCTTTGCCTTTCATGCCTGGTGCATGGACGTGTATGCTGGTGAAAAGGAGCAGCACGGCGAGCTATGCAGACCAGGTAGTGCAGTGTCCTTCGGATTCCATCACAGTAGCACCCCCACTCTTGTCTTAGCGAGTGTCCCTGTTCTGCAGGAGAACATGTGACCTCCTGGTTCAAGAACGAGGTGGAGAGGATGTGTTTCGACACTCAGAATGCCTGGAGGATTTCTGACATCAACAGCAAGTTCAGGTAATGGCAGCTTTCTTTCAAGTTTCCCGCTTCCACAGATACCCATGGCACAGAGCCAGAACAGAGATCCTGTCCTTTGCTTTCTTTGGCATTCAGCACAAGTCTTAAGACATTGTGTGGTTGTGATATTGGGTGCTGCGCCCCAGGCAGATAAGGGCTCAACCCAGGATTAAATGTCTGCAGACAGACTTTTTTTGAGGCACGACAGTGGCGTGGTACTTTCACTCTGGCTACTTGTTAACAGTGGCTCTCTCCATCCCTGGTGCTGTTAGACTCTGCCCCAGCTATCCTCAGCAGCTCCTGGTGCCAGCCTGGATCACCGACAAGGAGCTGGAAAACGTGGCAGCCTTCCGCTCCTGGAAGCGGTTTCCTGCAGTAGTTTATAGGTTGGTTGGTTTTTCCCTAAACTCTTCAAAACAGAAAGCGAAGTTGTTTACTGCCACATCGTGAGGTAAGTGTGCTTGTGTGCTGATTGGCCTGTTGTATCTGGAACGATTTCAGCCATCCTCAAATACTGTGTTCATGCCAAGGCTCATCATCAGTGTAGACAGAGCTTACTTTGGTATGAAAAGCTACAGCTCACAGCTAATTGCTGATGGGTTTCTCGCTTCAGGTTGTATTTCTCTTTTCTCTCCTGATCATGATGTGTCACAACCACTGCGTCCAGGCTGTAATCTATTTAAAGATCAGCCTTTAATTTACTCCAAGGGCACACGGCTGTTTTGTGCACCACAGCACCTGAAATTAAGAAAAGTTAATTGCAATGCCAGTGAAATTGCTTCAGTCAGTTATTTCTGAAAAATAACCACAGCTTAGATGAGTGATGGCCTGGTTTACTTGAAGGAGTAAAAACTATTTCAAAGTTGGTATCACCCACTAACAAATATGAAAGAGAGCTTATTGACAGTTGCAGTGAGGACAGCGTTTTTCAAATGAGCACAGTGACACACATCATTCACTCAGTTGGAAGAATATATATTATGAGGTGTTTCTACCCTGGTTATCAAGATACTGGGAGGTGAAAATGTAAACAGGCACGCATACTGTGATTTTTTTTTTTTTTTTTTTTTAAATAAATACAGTAAAACCTAAAGGCAACACTTCTATCTGGCCTCAGTTTCAGACATGTTTTCTGCAAAAGTTTCATCATAAGGCCCCTCTGTCCACTGATGTGGTTCTATTTGTTTCTTTTTCTTTTAAGTATTAAGATTTCTTTTGCAGTGGCTTGACAGTAGGTTGTTTTCTTTGTCCCATAAGTTCTGTAATTTTTTAGTGCAAAAAGTTTTCATCAGTGAAAACATTAAATCATTTAAGCACTGCAGTCTCCACCATGTTTACATCTTTTTTCACTTATGCAAACACCAAGCATGTGATCTGTTAGAGAAAGTTTAAATTTAGCTTCTTGATTTGCGATCCTACAAAATAGGCCTCACAAGATCCATGGAGTTCAAAAAAACAATCGACGAAGTTTTGATCAATGTTTGGAAAAAAAAAATGAAGACCTCAAGTGTCCACCTCAATCAACATTAAGCAGGCATTGTTTACAGGGTTATACATAAAATTCTCATGAATAACGAGAAATTCTGAAAATGTTGAATGAAATTCTTGCTTTTATCCATGGATGAACTTCTGCACTTTGTGAGTGAAGAGTCAGTGCAACTTCACATAACACAGTTTGAATATAATTGTTGAATTTCGAAGTTATGACAAAGGGACGCTTTAAACTGTAGTTTGGTTATCACAAAATTATGTTGAATGTACTTCACTGGAGTGAGTGAGCATCCTTTGGCTGTTCAGAGAAGTTGAGACAAAACAAGACAAAGATGTGATATTCTGGAGAAATTGTTCAAGCAGAAAGAGAAAATGTTTTCTAACCTTGAATGCTTCCTCATCCGTCTGTGTGTGTGCACAAGTAAGCAGTAAGTGATATTTAATGTCAGCCAGATAATAGTTCAGACATAATAAACACACAGTCAGATAATGGGATGAGTGGTTGTGTCCTGGCCAATTTCTTCTCTATCTCCCAACCTTACTCATAGGCACCAAAGCACAGGGGCAGTGATCGCACGCTGTGGCCAGCCGGAAGTCAGCTGGTGGGGTTGGAGGAATGCTGATGATGAACACCTGGCCCAGTCCATTGCCAAGGCCTGTGCAGTGGACAGCAGCTCCCAAAAGCACCTTCCAAATGGCAGCTATAACAATGGTTCAGACCTGCCGGATACAGACTTTGGTGAGAGCTCATTCAGCCTTGATCAAACTCTGATAAACTCCATACATCCACACGCTTATACAGCTACATCTTGCTCAACACACGCACGCACGCACGCACGCACGCACGCACGCACGCACGCACGCACGCACGCACGCACGCACGCACGCACACAAAGTTGAGGTCATGGTATTTTTGTGCATTTGCGATAGACAATGTTGTGCAATCAATCCTGCTGGGGCTTGTCTGTGGCAGGAGACTCACACACATATAAAAGCAACTTCTGCGTTCAGACAGACTGATAGATGCTCAAACAAATCCTCATTATATTGTGAATTGTTTGTTTTTTCTCAACTGGATGTCATTAATGCCAGCCATTTGCTTTCATACATTCTGCACTGCTTTGAGATACAAACCCTCTTGTGTCTGTATCAGAATCCTCCATGACAAACAGCTCAGAGGTTGAGACGTTGGCCATCCAGCCACACAAATTGCTGATCCTGGATGCGCGATCCTATGCTGCTGCTGTAGCCAACAGGGCTAAAGGAGGAGGCTGTGAATGCCCTGGTAGGTCTCCTTAGTGCAGTCCCTGCTCTTCACCGAATTAGGTCATTCTGTACTGACTGGAGCCCGATATGAAAATGAAAGACTCCATCCAGTTTTTGTTGATGGATGTTTTGAACTCCCCCCACAGAGTACTACCCCAACTGTGAGGTGGTGTTCATGGGCATGGCCAACATTCACTCCATCCGTAAGAGTTTCCAGTCCTTGCGTTTCCTCTGCACTCAGATGCCTGATCCAGCCAAGTAAGTTTTTTTTTTTTTGTCTGCTTTCCCAGCTCCATGCACAGTTGACTAAAGCTTTTAAATCCAAAGATGGTCTCAAGTGTAGCTGTAGTAACTATAGGTGACGATGCTATTTTGTGGCCCTGGACAGACATCTGTATCTGATTTAGAAAGGCTGGCCCAACCTCAAATGTAAGACCTCTTTCCGTCTTTGCCCCCAATCCAATGCTTCAATGACATGTCATTGACTCATTCTGAACAAGAAATCTCCCTGAAGTGGGTTGGGGATAAAATCCGTTGGAAATTATCCTTTTGACAAAATGTTCTAACACACAAAACACAGAATGGTCAAGAGCAATTCCTTATATCTAAAAGTAAAAAGTTTTGTAAAGTGTATCACATACACTGCAAGGTAATAATAGCTTTATGTACTGAAAGGAGATAAATCTGATGAAACATCTACTTTTAATTGAAGTGGGTCAAGATATGCATGTTTTTTCATGAGGTTCTTTTTCAAATGCAATATTTTGGCTGGTTTGGAATATTGAAAACTCCCATCTCCTAACTTGGGATATTTGAAATACATTATGGAAAATCTGCAATTAAAACTGCATGAATCCATATATAAATGTGCAATCATGTCCAAGGTATCATCGTGAGTGTGCTTGGCAGTGAAGTAATAGAAAAGATATTGACATTCACACGAACCAAGCGGTAGCTAATATAGATGTGTGCTGTCTGGCCCTGATCCATTTGTGTACTTGGGTCTCCAGATGGTACATTGTTTTTTAGAGGCATGTAAGGTCCTCCACTGTGTGTTTCTGTTTGTGTGTGTATATGTGCAGCTGGCTGTCTGCACTAGAGAGCACTAAGTGGCTGCAGCACCTGTCCCTGATGCTAAAGGCAGCGCTTCTGGTGGTCAATGCTGTGGACCGGGACCACAGGCCTGTTCTGGTGCACTGCTCTGATGGCTGGGACCGCACACCTCAGATAGTCGCTTTGTCTAAGCTGCTGCTGGACCCGTACTACCGCACTATTGAGGTACAACAAAACATTAGTGTGTTTTGCTTATTTATTTGGGGAAGATCGTTAGTGTAGTGACATTGTCCCGGGGTTAACCTTAATTAGCATTTAGATTTCATTCATCAAAATAAGTCAGAAATTGCCCTAAAATTAACATAAATTACAATGTTATAAAATAAAAATAATAATAGAGATGCCTTTAAAAGGTAAAAAAAATATCTTATAATGAGCAACATTTTCTGTGAAGACAACTACCTGAAAATTACAATGTAATTACTGTAAAATTAACAAGAAATTAATTGAAAATAGAGCAAACATGCTAGAGGAGGCTTTAAAATAAAGGAGATTATTGCGTTTCTTACCAGCTGGATTGCTGACATGTGAAAATGCCCCTGGAATACTTCACAGGAGAGTGTGAATTCTGTGCATGTGTGGAGATTCTCATCAAACTGGATTATCTTTGTTAAGGGTTTCCAGGTTCTGGTGGAGACCGAGTGGCTAGACTTTGGGCACAAGTTTGCCGACCGCTGTGGCCATGGGGAGAATTCCGAGGACGTGAATGAGCGCTGCCCCGTCTTCCTGCAGTGGCTGGACTGTGTGCACCAGCTGCAGAGACAGTTCCCGTGCTCCTTTGAGTTTAACGAGGCCTTCCTGGTATGTAGTCTTTGGCTCCTGCGACAAGATTTAGGTGACGTAAATGTTGTTCTTTTCATCAGTGAATGTGAATTACACATTTCATGCTTGTGTGTAACTCATTCACTTTTCCTTTTAAAAAAACACAGATATGCAATTGCAATCTGAATATTGAGTAATATCAGGAAGTTTCTCTGGTCTTATTATCATTCCTATGTTGTGTATGCAAGCCTGTACATGTTAGTGTCTGATTTCATGTCTGTAGGTGAAACTGGTGCAGCACACCTACTCCTGTCTGTTCGGCACCTTCCTCTGCAACAGCGGCAAGGAGAGGGAGGACCGGCATGTTCAGGAGAGGACATGCTCAGTCTGGTCCCTGCTGAGACCCGCCAACCGCACACTAAGGAATATGCTGTATTCCTCGCACTCTGAGACTGTAAGTGCTTTATCTGTCATTCTGCTCAATACTTTTTTTAAGTTCAACAAGGTGAAACAAATGATTAATCCAGGGAGGCAAATTTATCACTTTCACAAATGCTGAAAATGTGCTAGTGCAAGGAATTAGGAACATTTTTCTCTCCTCCGGGCCTGATTTTCAGAATATCTGTTATCCAGATATAGTCCACTGTCACCATGGGAAGTACGAGTCCCATAGTGATGCTTTCATGTCCCTTTTAATCAATTGCCATGTTTGAAAAAGGGATTTTTGTCTGCTATTATGTTACAGTTGTGCTCATAAGTTTACATCCCCCGGTAGAGTCTATGATTCTTTGACCATTTTTCAGAGAATATGAATGATAACACAAAACCTTTTTTTCCCATTCATGCTTAGTGGTTGGGTGAAACGATTTATTGTCAACTGACTGTGTTTTCTCTTTTTAAATCATAATGACAACAGAAACTACCCAAATGACCCTGATCAAAGGTTCACATACCTTGGTGATTTTGGCCTGATAACATGCACAGAAGTTGACACAAATGGGTTTGAATGACTACGAACTGTAACCATCCTCACCTGTGATCTGTTTGCTAGTAGTCACTGTGTTTGCATAAAAGCTGAAAGAGTTTCTGGGATCCAGACAGACTCATGCATCTTTCATCCAGCCACTGACGTGTCTGGATTCTGAGTCATGGGGAAAGCAAAAGAATTGTCAACGGATCTACAGGAAAAGGTAGTTGAACTGTATAAAACAGGGAAGGGACACAAAAAGATATCCAAGGAATTGATAATGCCAGTCAGCAGTGTTCAAACTGTAATTGACAAATGGAAAATCAGGGGCTCTGTTAAAACCAAACCACGGTCAGGTAGACTAACAAAAATTACGGTCACGACTGTCAGGAAAATTGCTCTGTCTGCAAAGAAAAACCCACAAATAACATCAGCTGCAATAAAGGACTCTCTGAAAACCAGCGGTGTGGCTGTTTCAAGATGCACAATAAGGAGGCACTTGAAGAAAAATTGGCTGCATGGTTGATTCGCCAGAAAGCCATTACTGCGCAAATGCTGCAGAGAATCTCGCCTACAGTACGCCAAAAAGCACTGAGACAAGCCTCAAAACTTCTGGAACAAGGTCATTTGGAGTGATGAGACCAAAATTGAACTTTTTGGCCACAACCAAAAAACGTGACGTTTGGAGAGGTGTCAACAAGGCCTATGAACAGAGGAACACCATTCCTACTGTAAACCACGGAGGTGGATCGCTGATGTTTTGGGGATCTGTGAGCTACAAAGACACAGGAAGCTTGGTCAAAGTTGAAGGAAAGATGAATGCAGCTCGTTATCAGCAAATACTGGAGGAAAATTTGCACTCATCTGCCTGGAAGCTGCACATGGGACATACTTGGACGTTCCTAAATGACAACCATCCAAAACACAAGGCCAAGTCGACCTGTCATTGGCTACAGCAGAACAGAGTGATGGTTCTGGAGTGGCCATCTCAGTCTCCTTACCTCAATATCATTGAGCCAATCCGGGGAGAGATCTCGCAGCGCGCAGTTCATGCAAGACAGCCTACAAATTTACAGGAACTGGAGGCTTTTTGCCGAGAAGAATGGGCAGCTTTACCATCTGAGAACATAAACAGCCTCATCCACAACTACCACTAAAGACTTCTCGCTGTCATTGATGTCAGACGGGGCTATACACGGTTTTAAGAACTGGGGTATGTAAATTTTTGATCAGGGTCATTTGGATTGTTTTTGTCATCATCATGATTTAAAAATAGAAAACACAGTTGTTTAATCAATAAATGGCTTCACCCAACCATTGACCATCAGTGGATTTTTTTGTGTGTGCAATCATTGGTATTCTCTGAAAAAAGGCCAAGAAAACAAAAATTCTGTCGTGATATGTAAATTTATGAGCACAACTGTATATTGAGGTTCGTAAGAAACTTTTTTTTAATTGATGACTTTATAGACATAAAAAGTGTATGGAAACATGATAAAATTTACTTACAATACGTATTGTAAGATTGATGACACTTGTTGTCCAAAAAGGATAAGTTGTTGATCATATTGACATCCAAATGCGAACGTGAGTTTATAAACCATATAATTTTGAAAGATTTGTGTTATTCATCTTTTGTATATTTACCATCACTCAGTAACAAATCAAAGAATATTGTTTTATCAGCTTAAGTGATCTGAATCACCAGGAGAATACTTGAATACAGTCCTAACATGGCTAGTAAGCGAGTTAAGCTATTAGCAGATCTAATAAAGACAAGCATCTGCATTCACAGAGAGGAACACATTAGATTTGGATGTGGTCCATGTCTGCCACAACAGTTAGACTGTGTGTGATAAATATCCTTGAAATCGATGTTTGAGAGAGTGAAAATAAGGTTTAATGTTTGTATGGTAAAATTATCTTGTAATTAATAATAATAATAATGTATACTTTATTAATCCCTGAGCTAATCGGCCGATGCATCAGATGCATCACTATTTTCAAATTTGGACATATTTGTAATAATTGAATTGTCATGTACGTTAGCATTTTGGCAATTTATGTTTTTCATCTTTCTCATTAAGTCCTAAACTTTGCATTTGATCTTTAAGGTTCTTCATCCAGTGTGTCACGTTCGCAACCTGATGCTGTGGACTGCAGTCTACCTGCCCAGCTCCTCCCCAACAACACCCTTTGATGACTCATGCGCCCCTTACCCTGCGCCTGGTGGCAACCCTGAGGATGCGCCCCTGGGCAGGTGAGCCTGGCGCGGGCACCGAAACCCCCTCTTCCACCCTCATGTAAGATAAACAGAGTTCAAGGGCTCCCACAGCCGACGGGCCCTGGTTTTTCATCTCCTCCGCTTACATAGTGTGTTCAATCTCTCACAATAACACAGCTGATATTGTTTAATGCTTTCCTTTGCTTTTCTGGTGTCTCATGACAGTCATGCCATCATGATGGATCAACACCAGTGGGTTTTACATAATATTTACGTTGTTGATGACAACATCGTCAATGTTAAAGAGTCTTACTTCTCTGTTTTTACTTCAACATTGTCATTTTAGATGATTTAAACATGGCTGACTTGCCTACAAAGCAATTTGTTATAATTATATAAAGCTGTTTTGTTAACATGACGCCTCTCTCCTGTCTTTGTAGACGTACGAAAACACGCTCGTTCGACAACTTGCCCAGTGCTTGTGAGCTAGGAAGCTCACTGGCTCCAAACCGCCGCTCCAGTGACCCAAGCCTCAATGAGAAATGGCAGGACCACCGGCGTTCTCTGGAGCTAAACATGGGAGTGGGGCCTGAGGGAGGGGGGAACCCAGATCAAGAGCTGTGCAACAACGGAGTGGGCCCTTACCCTGATGGAGCGGACTCTGAGCTGGACGATAGCCCGCAGCCTCAGGGCTCACATGCTGAGTTGGCACAGGGAGCTTCCACCAGCCAAACGACAACAGGAGAGGACACTGAGGAGGCAGAGCTGTCTGTGGCAGTGGGTGTGGCCGAGGGCCAGATGGAGAATATTCTTCAGGAAGCCACAAAAGAGGAGGCAGGAGCAGATGCTCAAAGAGTTAGTGCTGCTGCTGTCCCTCATGTCACTAACTGCGTTGTCTCAGAGGTGGAGACGGATGCGAAATCACTGGAAAGCGCTCTGTTTGCTAAAGCTAATGGGACTGAAGTGCAAGATGGATTTGCCGATGGCCACCATCCTGAGACTGTTGAGAATGATGCCTCTCCTGCTCTGTATGCACAGCTGGAGCTGGAGCAACAAGCAGATGATTGCATCCAGACATCAGAAGACGTGGAGAAACAGCTTATAGAAAACTGTTGTGAACGAAAGGAGCTTGCTCTTGGAAAAAGTGAGTCTGACTCGGATGAGACAGCAGCTCATAGAACTTTAACTAATGGCTTTACAGACAGTTCACCTGTGGAACCAGGTTTAGATGAGGAGACCTCCCCTGATTCTGAATCTGACAGAGGTGTATCAGAGTTGGCGGAGCTATTAGACAAGAGGGCCTCCCTGATGGAAAGCTCCACAGAGACTTTAACGGAAGAGGCCTGCACCAGGTTTGAGCTTCAAATACAGACGCCTCTTTGTCAAAGTCGTCATGGCGACAGCAGTAGCCAAGCAGCCTCCTCCAGAAAAGAGAAGGCCGCTGAGATGGTCGAGCACAGCTTTACCAGAACTTTAAATGGAGAGAGCAAGCGACCCTCTGTGAGTGCCTTTCAAACTGTAAATACTGACCTCAACAGCGACAGCTCAGACGGGGAGCCCTGCGGAGGACACAATTGGGCCAAAGGGAATGGGGAGCGGGCCTCACTGAGCCGACAGGTGTCTCTGGCGAGCTGCAATTCCCTGATCGTACACCATCGCGGCAGCTGCTCCCAGCACCGCTGCTACCATGTTCAACAGAGCCGGGCCACTCAGAGCCCAGAGCAGCCGTCCCGCAGCCACCTGGACGACGACGGGTTGATGCTGCACACAGATGCCATCCAGCAGCGGCTGCGGCAAATAGAGGCAGGACACCAGATGGAGGTAGAGACCCTGAAAAAGCAGGTGCAGGAGCTTAGGAGCCGTCTGGAAAATCAGCAGCACATTGGGTCCCAAAGGATCAACGGAGACTTTGGGGACGAAGTGGTAAGAAGCTGGAGCTTTGGCCAGAAAAAGTCCTGTTTTGCTAACACCAGATGAATTCTCAAATCTCCTTACTGTGTTGCCCCTCATGCAGACCTCCATAACTGACTCGGAGTACAACTTGGACCCCAACTGTCTGTCGCGCTGCAGCACAGAGCTCTTCTCTGAAGCCAGCTGGGAGCAGGTGGACAAGCAGGACACTGAGGTGAGAGGCTGTGCTCAGTTCATTACTATTGACTTACTTGAGCCAAATCTAGCATCTAAGCTCATGAGCTTCAAGGCCAAAAGGTCTTTGTTTTAATTTGTCTACAATTTTTAGAGTATTTGTATGTGCTGAAGTGTAATATTGATAAAAGATGTCGATGGGTTAAAAATGCTGATGTGCTTAAATGATATAAACACTCAGGTGCTACAACTGTGGCCCAATTACTGTTTAAACATATAGACTACATACTGTCTTGCTGATATTAAACAGCCTTTAAATGATGTCATAATGCAGGGGTGTAGTTGTAAAAATATGGCACATAAGTCAATAGGACTTCCCCTTGTTTTGATTAAAACTGGGATTAAAGCCTATTTAATAGCTTCAAAAGTCATCAGAAATCTAATTAGCTCAATTGACCCTAAAATGATAAGAAATTACCTTATAATAATCAAGAAATAACTTTAGGCATGGTATATATTCGAAATAGGGGAAATAAAATAAGCAGCATAGCATATTAGTTACAGTTCAGACCAGCCTGATTGCTGTTGACAGTGTCTTGGAAAATGATCTCAAGAACAAGTGTGTACTGTAATGAGGATCGGCTTGCTCAGTATTGAGTTTACACACACA